>VZTJ01002131.1:66591-85250 GCA_013397795.1 Orthonyx spaldingii | reverse complement strand
CACACACACACACACACACACACACACACACACACACACACACACACACACACACACACACACACGGTCTTATCTCTCCCACTGCATGCACAGAGCCAATGTTGGCTTAAAGAAAATCAGGCCAGCTCTGCAGCAGATGGAGGACTGATACAAAACCGTGCCGGTCAAGTGATCCCCCCTTCCCCTTATTCTCTCCCATTCCTCCCCAATAAGTGAGCAACAAAGATGGGGAGAGGGAGGAGAGAAATGGCCCATTTTCCAGCTTGTGAGATGATTAGCACTGAAAAAAAAAAGTATTTGCTGCACCAAAATATGCCTGGAGGTTGTGCAGGCACCAGCTGCCATCTAGTGGAAAGCCAGTCTGGTTTGTCACCATCAGACACTGCCTCATTTACCTCCGCAGCAGGAGGTGAGGGAAGTGTGTTCTTCTAAATGTGTTAACTTAGCAGTGTTGTACACTAGAAACAAATTAATATATAATTCTTCTGTGTCTTAAGGTCATTACTGCCGAGGCATAAATTAATAGAGCTATTCCAGTTAATTCATTTTGGCATTTGCTTCTGCATGTCTGAGCACATATGTGATTGGGGCCTTCGTCTCGTTTCCGCTGGTGGAAATGATGAAGTCCTGAAAGAAGCTTTGCCATGTTAATGTCATTTTTAACCTAAAAGTCAGGGAGATATGGGCTCTTCTGCCTTTTTCCCTCTCACGCTCCTGTGAGGCAGGCTGCAAGCATGGAGTTACTTTTTGAACAAATCCAAGATGAAATCAAAGGACACAGTATTTTTCCTCACAGATTGTGTGTCCTAGGTATAAGCAGGGCATTAGAGCACTCTTCTGAGAATAGCAAAGAAGGCTGTAATGCACATTATCCGATCACGGATGCATTAAGCTGTCCTACAGAAATATAGATGTTTTCCTTTCAGATTGGAGAGAGAACAGACATAATCAGTGGAGAATGAGACAGCAGCTTTAGCATCCTTTTCGACTTCTTTCATATCCTTTATTATCATCTTGGGGACACATCTTGCAGGGCGTCATGTACCCCAGACACTCTGCTAGGCTGGAGCTGCATCCTCTGCTCTCAGAAGAACAGGGTGTTTGGCTCCTTGTAGGGCTGGGCCATTACCCAGGGATCCCTATTCTTCCTATGCCAACCCTAGGACTATTTCAGACAAACATATTTTGTTGTGGTTTTGCTTTGGGGTTGTTTTTCTTTATGGTTTGCCATTTTTTTAATTTTTTCATGAAAATATGATGGGGGAAGAGGGCTTACTTTTGATTAAGGGTAGAATTTCTCACAAGACTTGTAGGAAAAGGAAACGGGTCTGACACTGACTCCATCAGCATGTAGCTCTTTCATATAAACAGGGCACACAGCATCAAGTCCCTGCATTTTCCAGACAGAGAGGAAACTTGACTCCATCTACCAGAATCCACAAGAACAAACTATCTTATTTTTTTCTTATTTCTTAAATAAAAAATTAAAAAAAAAACAACAAAAACAAAACCTCCCAAAATACCCCACAGACTAGGGGGCAAAAAAAATCATATAGGTGCTCAAATACAACTATTTCCCTGACTCTTGCAAAATTTTTTATAAAGGGAAAAAAATCTTTGTAGTAAAAACATCGTTGAAGTGTCTGACTGAAAGGTTCTTTCACTAACCAAAATGTCACTTGGATCAAGAGAAAGGATGAAAATTGTGTAGAATAGTTTCGGGATGAGTTTTTTTCATGCCTTCTTGAGTCAAAAGGGCTGTCACTAATGCATTTATGTATTTTCTTCTCCATGTTTTGGTGATCAGGGAATTGTAGCACTGAAGGTCTGTGCAAGAGGTGGTTTGCAGCAGTGTACTTGCTACAAAACCACCATGAACTTTATTACTGTTTGTACTGCCAGCTTTGTACAGATTTGAATTATTTGGGCAGAGATAAACCATGCAGGCAGAAGGCAGTAATTTAAAGTGTCCCAGGTGCAGTAGATATTGCTGAAAACAACAAGGGTAGGGGACTATACTGATCCTCCTCCTGTCTACCTAAAAGTGATGTAAACCAAACAAGGTTCCATGGATTGAGGCTGGGATCCCAAAGTGATGCTTAGGCCAGCCAGTGGTGCCTTTTCCACCACCACTTTCCTGTCCTGCAGAGAACACCTGCTGTCCTCTCCTTTGCAGAGACCTAAATCACCCCAAAGGCTTTTTCCACCCTGGCACACCCCTCTCCATGAGGACACACAGCCGTGCTGGGACAGAGCACAGCCTCACCACCTCTTTTTATATCCCTTGGGGATCTGCTCTGGTGCTTCTGTAAGCAATTTGGGGTGAATCCCCAAACTCAACCAGTTCTTCCAAGGTAAGTTCTGAAAGAAGCAACAAGAACACTGAATTTATAACACCCTCGTGAGGAAGACTTGCGCTGTTCTCAGTAGCGTTATGGTGAAGTGTCAGATTTTGCACAGTGAAGGTAGAAAGGGTCTGCTGAAATCAAGGGAGAAGAGTGTTGTTTGCTACAATAACATGCCTCTGTTTATGTAAATGAGTTCTTGCTCTGTATGTACAGAGGTGCATACATATAAATGAGTGTGTGTTTGCATGTGTGTGCTGTATTTTTTCTTTTGATTGAGCCTGTGGGCTCAGCACTGCTAATAGGAGTTTTGTGTTTTGTTGATTTTTGCTGGGTTTTTTTTCCTCTCGTGCATTTCACACTAGCAAATTCCTGGAACAACCTGAGGTCAAATTAATGCTTGTCAAGGAAAAGCAGAATACCAGTCAGATGTATGGTGTTGCTCTGGTCCTGACCCAGAAGGAAACCCCTCTGGTGTGGGTTTGGCTGAGGACAGGGAAGCACCAGGGCTGCCAGGCTTTGCAAATCCTCGGGAAGGCAGCTCCAGCCACATAATGAAACTCACTGAAATCAAACCCTAGAGCTTCATTCTTCAGCTGCAAACCCCTAATCTTCCACTCTCCATGGGGCAATTACTGTTGGGGATTAAGACTAGAACTGGAAGGATGGAGGAAGTGAAATGAGTACGTTAAAATAAGGCTCTTAGAGGGAAAGGGAGAGAATAAAAGACAGTGGTAGCATATCTCCATGCACACTGTCATTTAAAGGGCCAAATGTCTTCATTTCCTCCTCCTCATGTGAGAAGAAGACAGGAACCCAATCCTCCTCATAATATGCCTCATTCCCTTCTTTAATAAAAAAATATGTTTTATCTCTGTGGAAGGATGTGTTTCTCCCTGTCAATAAGTGTCAGCAGCTAATCTGAACCTTTCAATAAAACAATGCCATTAAATAATTTAACCTGGGAAGAAACACTGATGGCTGTGAAATAATTTATGGGTTTCAGATGTGTCAAACTTTAAAGCACCGAAGGGAAGAAATGTGAGAAATGGACCAGTGTGAGATTCCCCAGCAGAAAGAAAAGGAGTCTGTGAGATTCCCCCACTAAAAAAGGAAAAAAAGCAGTGAGGATGAAGAGCCACTAATATTATATCACCTGAAAAAAACCATAACAGTAACATGTATAAAGATACAAAATATACTTCTATAGAAAATTCTAAGGCAGTAAAAAAGTATTAAGGAAATAAGACAAAGAGGTGGAGTGCTACCTTCCTGATGCCTGCATACAATTGCTAGTCCTCTTAATATACATTAAATAAACACATCACAGGGAAAGCAGAGCTCACTAGAACAGTGGGTTTCAGCAGCAAGTTAAAGGTGACATTGCAAAAGAAAGTGATAGATGATAAAAAAACAGTTATTGCATATATTTAAAAAAAAAGTAAAAAGAGAAAGGAGGAGGAGTGTATTTAAATAAAGCTGGGTATTGTACAGTCTTTTAACCTTATTAAGTAAACATGCTATTTAAACTCCCTTGGAAATATGGGAGTAGAAAGAAAACAACAGACTGAATGTATGTAAGCACATGAATCTGATACTCCGGGGTATTTCCTTTACTCTCTCTCTTTTTTTTCCCCTCCCTTTTGCTATTTATTTTATTTTATTTTCATTTTCATTTGGCAACTTCTGCATTCAAAGCCCAGAGCTTGGAATTTCATACCTATTTAACACCTGGTTAAGCAACACTTAACCATTGGCACCAGCTGACTGCATCCCCATTAAGCAGAATTACTCTCATCATAGACATTGGAAATGGAAAAGACCTACCCGGTCATGTAGACCATTATACCACAACCAATGCAGGATTGTTCCATTTCGTAGGAAAAGAAGAAGGATGGGCTTGTCAGGGGATGATGACTCAGAAGAGTTTGGTTCTCTTCCCAGCTCGATCTTAGGCTTCCAGAGCGACCTCCAGAAAGCCACTTAACCTTGTTGCGCCTCAGTTCCCCATCTCAGCAGCAGCTTCCTTTCTTCCATCTCCACATTTGTCTTACAAGTTCTTCAAGGCAACATTTATTTCTACTTAGGTGTGTTCGCTGTTGGTAATAGAAAGGCTCCCTGATTTCAGATAGAGAGGGGAAAATACAGCTGGGCCATCCATAATAGAAGGCATTACCTCTGAGTAATCGTGTGGATTTTATTCCTTTCCTGGACAAAGGGAGTAAAAAGAAAGCAAGGAGATGGAGACAGATCAAAGATGACCTTTCTTTTGAATTATGATCTTTTTCTTTCTTAAAACCGATTTAACAATAGAAATTATTAGCTTGAAATTCTAACTGATTTCTCTACACGAGAGCCTTGTCTCTTAAGGTCTCCTCAGTTTTATGCTCAAGCCTTTTTGGGGCCACCATGAGGTACAATCTAGGACTGGAAAATGCATCTGCAGCATCTGTCAGATAAAGAAATCTCTGCAGAAGTCAGACAGTCAGAAGACTTACTACAGTCCCTGAGTTTATGTTAAATAATTCATATGCTAACACTTTCCGCTGGTAGCAGTCACAGGGAAATCCCAAGCTGAATTCAACAAACAAAACAAAAGTTTCCACTCAGCCCTCCTTCCTACAAATGGCCTGTGGCCAGAACAGCTCACTGGCAACACCAGGTTTGCTGGGATTTGGGTGTGCCCCCACCAGCATCACCCTCTGCTTGTGGCATGGAGAAATCCGAGCTGGTGTGCAAGTGGTGCCTCCCCACCACAGTGTCCCAGGGCAAGGGAAAGATAATGGGAATATTTGGCCGACAGAAAGAGTTGCTTCCCTGAAATCACCTGGTGTTTTACCTGGATGTGCAAAGCCCCATCATTTCTGCACCAGCCTAGACAGATGCGAGGTTCTGAGCTGGGTTGTCCTTAGCTGAGATCCTGTGGTGTCACATTTAAAGATCATCTTTCAATCACTCTTGTGGGCTGCGCCACCATGTGATATGACAGCAGAGACGCCTCTGGGTCCTTTTTCTTGATCTGGGAGTGGGCTGAGACTTCTGAGAAAGCCAACAAAGGCACTGCTGGCTTTGTCTTTTGCAAGGAGGAGACTTTTATATTTATTTTACACAGAGGTACACAGTCACTCTAGAAACCGGTATTCTTTTTTGGTTGTTTTCTACATGATAAGATTGTTCTGCATGCTGACTATGGAATGTCTAGACTAGTCTGTAGGTGGAAAAACAGAAGTTATTTTGAGAATAAACCTCACTCCTTTTGTGGGTTTTTCTTTTCTCTTCTGTACAGCCAATCAACCACGTCTTATTCATCAGTTATTGTTCGATAGAGGGGATGAGGCTAATGGTAGAAGTAGAGGTAACTTTTTAAAATGTTAATTAAATTTAAAAAGCTATTGTTGTTAACACTACAAGGACATAAAGGATTAGTACTCTCCATCTTGGAAATGTTAAAATACAGATGAAAATTTATGGGAATATATATGTGTATATAAATAATGGTAAATCTAATAGCTGTTCATTAACTTCTGTAGCTTTATATCAAGCTCAGAAAGAGATCATAAACTAATAGGGGATCTTCTAGAAAAGGATAAAATTAACCTACCAAACTCTTTGCCTGCTAACTTAATGTGTCAAGCTGAAGAAACTGGAAACAAAACAGTGCCTTTCACACTGCAGTGTCCTTTGTTGACTTTTTTTTTTTAACTTTTCCACTTCTTTTGACTAAGTTAGAGCCTTACAGCCTTTTTCCCCAACTGGCATAAAATGATATCAGACCCACTGCATGCAATGATATATGCCTCTGCTTTCAGTCAAGAGAAAGTACATCACTATTTTATTGGATGCAGGTCTCAAGAGCTCATGAACTCAACAAACACCCCTATAAATTACTGGAAAGCCACACCAAAGTGTAACAACAATAAACTAGAAATGGCCTAAGTGGCTTAACTCAGCCAGACCTTCAAATACTACGCTGTAAGAGATTCCCATGCTGCTTCCTTACTCATTGCAGCATTTATTACCCTCCGTACAACCAGATGTATTTGGTCACATACAACAAACTGCTCGTGCCTTCCCCACTTGTGAAACAGCCTAAAAAAGTTATTTAAAAAATAGTAGTGTCTAGCAAACAAATTTTTTGTAATGCAATTTTTCCGTAATTACAGGTTTTTTCTAGTATACTGAGGAAATACACTAAATAATTTGCTTTGCAATCTGACATCCCACACAGGAGTTGGATAAAGTGATGGTGAAGATGAGGTTCAGAGCCCATGAGGTAAAGTTTACCTTGCTAATGGCTTCACTCCAAAGGTGAATGTGCAGTTCATTACTAATGTCCACCTCCTTCTGGATTTCTTTGGCAAGATTGTAAGTGTAAATGTTAATTTAATGCTGATCCTGCTGTTCGAGGCACTTCTAGTGTTAGCACATGTCCAATAGCCAGTAGATATTCAACTGAGTGCATTAACTCATGTCACATCTTCTACCAAGCAGCCATTATCTGGTGTTGATTTCCAGTCACTCCAGACTGGAGGCAGATTTAGACCAACTACCTCAACTGAAAAACTATTCTTCAGGGAGTACGATAGTGATCACATTGCCAAAACTGCACTTTTGGGGATTTCCAGTATGCTCACTTCATGCACTAAACTGAAAGTTTGAGCCTTCTCCATCTCTTCCCTGACACGGTTTTGAGCAGCAAGAATGTTGTCACTGAATTATCTGGAAACCATCCCTTTTAAATGGCTTCTCACACCTGGCTTCCCCTGAAAGCTTTGATACTTATTGCTTAGAAATATTTGGTTTCTAAAGATAATTGTTGTTGATGCTTATATCTGCAGAATCTCTGGGAAGGAATTTATAGCTTGTTTGGTTTGGACTTCCACGTCTTCCCATATTAGATTATTCTACAGTCTTTCCACTGAGAAGTTATTTTGATGTTTATCTTCTCTCTCTTAATTTCAACCCATTATCCTAGTTATTTCCCCCTGGGGTAATTTTGTTCCTCCCTGGGTGTTTGTGCTGTTCAGACGTTTGCAATGGGCTCCCTCTCCCCCTCAGATGTTGCTCAGCCCTGCTGTGCATATTGACGGTTGTTCTTGTAAAACTTTCCTTGTAAATCAACCCCTCCAGCTCTCTAATCATTTTTGCTGCACTTCTCTGAACTCCCTCCAGTTTGTCTTCATCTCGCTGGTAATAACTTTGCCTATGTGTCATTTGGCATTTTCTCCTTATCACATTCCAGCAGAGCATCAAACCTTTTGCCCTGTTGCTGCGTGCTGTTGTCAGGTAGACTGGACTTGAATGATTGACGTAATCCCTTAATTTGCCGGAGGGGCAGTTTTAGATTTTTGAAAACCAGTGAATTGGTGATTTGAGCCAAATATAATGCTGGGGGGGAGGGGGTTATTCACTCATCTCGTCTGAACAAAACTGGAGCTGATTTTGTGGATTTAAATCCAGGGAGCTCCTGGGTGTTTTTCCCTGCCGTTTCTGATGTTGAAATAAAACATCAGTGCTAATTTGATGGCTTTCCAAACAGAATTCAAAATTCAGAGGAACAAATCCTCCTTGTTGCTGGGTCTGGGAAGCTTTGTTTTTGTCACTGATGGCAGAAGGGAGGGATGGCACTGTAGGAAGGACACAGTTCCAGGCAAGAAGAAACAACCCCTGCACAATCACATCACAACTCTCCAGTCCTGTTCCCAGCAATTCTCTGAGGTACACTCCAAGAGGGAAGAAACTGTCCTTCCCAGTAGACATGCACTTGCTCGTTCTCTTTCTTAGAGTAACAGGTCTCTGTTAGCTGCAGCCTCCTGCCATCATCTGAGTTTTACATTCTTCCATGATTATACTCTGAATTTTCAATGCTGCCTTGCTTTATTCATGGAAAACCATTCCACTCCTGGGCAGATCTTGGCTCATGGGGTCAGGGACCTGGAGGGGTTTACCTCCTAAAACCTCATGTTGAATCATGGAGCACACTTTCATGTGCAGAATGGATTCAGATGTCCCTATAGGTTGAATATCCCTTCCATGTTGAGAGCTTGCAGTCTCCTTACTATGGTTTTAAAAAGACTGAATTCTCCAAGCAAAAGGTTCCTATGACAAAAGATTGCCTACCTTTCCCATGATTACATTCCCAAAGGTGGATGCCAATGTGTCAACAGAAGGAAATATTTCTCCTGCTTTCTTCAATAATTTATTGACATTCACAGCTTTCCCCTTCATGATGACTGCTTCTGCAGCTCTAAGAATATCAGCTCCACTGAGATTGAAATTTACTTGTCACAGCTCTCCCAGGCAGATATGAATGGTGTGGTGCAGGCAGGCTCCTGATTAAAAAAAATTAAAAACAGTATGGGAAGCAGCCACCCCACCCCAAGAAACTTTAAAGGCTAACCTAAATGCAGATGGGCCATTTTGCAGATAGACAATTTTATCTAAAAAACCATTCTTGTATCCAACTGCCTTCCAGCACTGAGGTGTAGGTATGGACTCATCATCTCCATGATGTCTGGGTGGGATGAATTGCTTATTTCTTGCCTCAGCCCATTCATCTGCTGGCTTTTGAATGAAGAAATGTCCTAGTTGGGCTGAGTTTGTCAGAGTCAGTGACTCCCAGTGGGTTGTACTGAGTTTTGTGACCCAGATCCCAAATTTGCAATTATGAAAGAGAGAGTGAACCATTTATTCAAATTCATAATTAATTACGGGAAGATGCTTGGATGCAGTCTTGGAAATGGTCTCATAAGTGCCTGCTGTGAGTAAATAACCAGTATTTTAAATTACCTTTTTCTGGTTTTGTTGCAACATCGCATCGCAACCTGGACCTCGGGTTCAGAAGCCTCGTACTAATTCCAGCTCTGTGATAGGAACATGTCCTGCCTTCCCCAGGCACAGCCCATCACCGTCAGCTGCTGATCTCACAGCAGGACAGACAGAAGCAAGAGCAGAGGAGCCCAGATTAGCTGGTGTTCACCTGCACTGATCAGCCCAGAGCTGCAGTTCAGGAGCTCCAGCAAGTTATGGCAGGTCGTAGCCAGCACTCACTGCACACAAATGTTCCTGTGGCACCTCAGAAATTAAATCGATCAGCTCTGAGTTAACATCACAGCAGCTCGATTGTATTTATCATTATGGCTTGTGTAATTTTGTCTATACATGTTTTCCCAAGAAAAGGATGGGATTTTTAGTTAAGAAAGCATTTGCAGAACTTTTTGTTATACTGAAAGATTGTGTTTTGAGGGCAATTTCAGGGGAGAAAGGAGGTTGTTTGCTTGTTCTGTTTTTTACTTTAGGGGTTTTTTTTTTCTGTCTTGTTTTATGCAGGCAAGAAGAAAATAGTTTCTTAAAGAGGTCTCCACTTTGTTTAAGTAGATGAAATATGGAATTGATTTAAACATATTTTTTCAGCTATACACCAAGTTCTCCAAAAATTAAATTACAAATAGTTTTGGAAAAAAATCTTTTTTTTGATGAAATATAAAAGAAAATAATATTGGTTTAATATTTTCTTTCATAAAAGAAAATATTTCCCTCTTGTCTCTAACTGGCCATCCTCAGCAATTTCATATCTCCTCCCCCATCTGTCTCCTCCGTGCTTCCCACTCTCCTCATCACCCTCTTCAGTTACAGGTTCCACTTGTCAAAGTGCTGAAAACTTTAAATTAGCATTACGCTGAAAACAGATGTCCTTCTTCATTAAGAATATTGTAAGTCTGTAACAGTTCTTTTTCTGCTTTCAACTGAGTCTGGCCCCTCTCCTACCCTGAAAAAAATATTTTTCCAGAGAAACATAATTTAAAAATAAGGCAAAACAAAAATTTTTTGTCAATAAAAATGTTTCTGACAATAAATAGAAATTGTTACAATTTTTTAAAAAACATTTACATGCTTTAGAATGCTGTTATACAATAACAGTGAGTGTCCTTGTGAAAAGTTAATTTGAAGTAATAAAAAATGCCTCCTGTTCTGAAAATTTGAAACTAGATTGCCTGCAGTTTATTGAAAAGAGGGATTTCATTTTTAACTGCTCCATCAACATGTCATTTTACTGACTTCAAGTTTTCTGGCAGGAGTCCAGCATGTTGGTCTGATCAGCTCTACATACAACATTTAAGGCCGCAATACCTTCATTTGAGAGTTTTCTGACTCAGAATACTCTGGGGAATGAGGGACCTGCAATGCACAGCTCACCCATAATGGAATGGTGAAAGCTGAACAGGGACAGGTTGTCTTTCCTTGTGGACAGATGCCTCAACACCACTGCCATGGCCAGTGCCTGGTTGTATAGGGTATTTCAGAATTAATGGACCCTTGATACCAGATTTCCATTTTCTGTATCCCAGAACAGCCAGCCACAGATGGGAGCTATCACAGCCCCTTCTGCAGAGCCATAAGGAGGAAAACTCAAAAAACAAGACCCACCCTGATTCTTTGGAAGTGCTGAGCTCCTTTGGAGAGCTGTGCATACTCCAGAAGACCTGAGCACACCTTGATTTTTGACAGCAAAGAGATTTCTCAGGATATTTCTTGCCTGGGAAGACACTTCACAACCCAGAGAGCAGGAACTCTTTCTCAGCACTGCTTGGTCCCAGGATATAAATCCTTATGCTTTGAGACTTTAGCTAGCCTCTAATTAATGAAGCTGAGGAAGAAACTTCCCTGTAGGCCAGTTATTCCATATCTGCCTTCTGCAGGGTTTCTTGTGCTTGCCTCTGAAGCAGCTACCAGGGCCACTCCAGGGGAAACTCCAGGCAGTGGCTCAGATCCCTTATCTCTTCTTAATATGAAGCTCTGGATTCCACAATCCTGACCAGTCTGGAAATCCCAATAATTTGCATTACAATGTCCACGTCCCACCTGCTCCAGAGATAAAAAACCATCAACTACTTTTCTTTTATTTTCTTTTGTTTGCCTGGTTTTTTTCTTCATCTTTTTTTTCTTTTCCATGAAAAAAAAAAAAAAAAAAGCCAGGCACATTAAATTGGACATGCTCAAGTAAACAAGTTTCTAATGATATGTCGGACTTCCCGTAGCAAGAGTAGGTAATTTGGCTCCATTTTGTATTTAGATTTTGAATTTTCCTCTGCCACAGAAAGGATTTTTCATCAGAGACTTTGGATGCACAATAGCTGCGGGCATTTAATCTGCAGAGGCACTCCTGAGGATACACACTGCAGCATCTACTGTCTTTGGTTTGCATCCAGAGAGAGAAGACAGAGGTGAATTTGGAAGGGATCCAAAGAAAGAAAAGAAAAGAAAGTGGTATTCCTAATTTCACACATTTCTGTAGCTGGAATGTGTCTTGCAGGCAGCAGGATGCCATTAATATCTCCATGGCTGAGGGTGGTCCCTTGGCATTTTACGTCAGCTATTGCACTTATTTTATAAACACAGGACTTAAACTTCCAAAATGTCTGGTTATAAATGAATTCTTCAAAGAATTACAGGGTAAGGAAATATCTCAATAAATATGTAACATTCACCGTCTTCATCTGCTTTATTATTTAGATAGAGAGAAACATCTTATAGCATTTGAGCTCTCTATTTCCATGGCACAAAATGAGAATGTTGTCATCTCATTTTGGTCAGATTTTGGCGAGAATGTCTCTTCTCATCTCTTCTCTTCTTAGAAACCTGCAACTGAAGAGATACTCCCCAACAGCAAAGCAAAAATTTCCATGAATCAATCATCACAGAATCCCAGAATGGTTTGGATTGGAAGGGGCCTAAAAAGATCATATAATTTCAACCCCCTTCCACAGGCAGGGACACCTTCCACTAGACCAGTTTTCCCAGAGCCCCATCCAACCTGGCCTTGAACACTTCCAGGAATAGGGCAGCTACAGCTTCTCTGGGCAACCTGTGCCAGGACCTCACCACCCTCACAGACATGAATTTCTTCCTGATATCTAATCTAAACCTACTTACTTTCAGTTTGAAGCCAATCCTCCTTGCCCTGTCACTCCATGCCCTTATCCAAAGTCCCTCTCCAGCTCTCTTGCAACCACATTAGGCACTGGATCTCCCTGGAGCCTTCTCTTCTCCAGACTGAACAATCCCTGCTCTCTCAGCCTTTCCTCAAAGCAGAGGTGCTCCAGCCCTTGGAGCATCTTCATGGCCTTCTTTGGACTCACTCCAACAGGTCTAGGTCCTTCCTGTGCTGAAGACCCCAGAGCTGGATGCGGCACTCCAAGTGGGATCTTATAAGAGTGAAACAGAAGGGTAAACAGACTCAAGACAAAAGAAATTGAAAGAGCTTCAATTCCAGGCTGTTTCATGAATGGTGCAAGGCAAATTAAAGGGACACAAGCTCCAGGATTCCCTTAAGGTTTACATTGACTGTACAGAGCTTATCAGAAGTCTTCTGGTGTGTGAAGAGCAGTCTGAAAATGGGGATGTTATTTGCAACCCATTTTTGCAGGTGAGAGACTTAAGTCAACCAGATATGGTTGGACCTGATGATTCCCCATTCCTGGAAGTTTTCAGGGCCAGGCTGGATGGGACTTGGAGCAATCTGGTCTAGTGGAAGATGTCCCTGTCCATGGCAGGGGGATTAGGGCTAGATGATTGATAAGGTCCCTTCCAACCCAAACCATTTAACGAGTCTATGATTTCATCATATATGGTTGGACTTGATGATCTTACAGGCCTTTTCTAACTTTAACAGGTCTATGATTCTAAAACAGCATTATCCAACTCATGTAGCCTTTGGCTCCCAGCTAGCCTTTTTTCCAGGCATTATTCCTCTTGCAGCAGAGATTGCATGTCTGAACCCTGGCGCTGCAGTGCAAACTAGCTTTGAGAGGGATTAATCTGAGATGCTGGGATATGAGCTAGAAAGGCTGAAGTGAGGCTGCACATCCTCTTGTGGTTCTGGGCAGCAGGGAGAGACAATCTGTAGCTGAGATGAGGGTGGAAGGGTTTAAATCACAGCACAATACATGTCAAGAGCACCTCTGCCAAAGCAAGCAACCAGTTTAAACAGCTTGCCCAAGGCCACAGAGAAAAGCTGTGTCAATAATAAACCCAATTCAGACCCCAGTGCAGCGCTGCACCTGCAAAGCTCCACCTGTGGAGGCAAACTTGAGCTCTGGAGTGGCAGTGTGAGCATGACTTCACTGCTCCTGGTGGTACAGGTCATATGAGGCAAAGGTGGTGGCATGATTTGTGCAGGGTCTTACAGAGAAGAGCACAGTGATTCCAGAGCTCCTGCTTCAAAATATTTCCCTGTTCCTCTTTAAGCCTTGTAATGAGCCTGTCTTTACTTCTGCCTTTTGTTACTGTTCACTTTTCTCTTGAAACTTATTTCTCTTCAACAGTGGTGGCCCCAAAATTACTGCTAATTTCCTGCAAGGAATTTGTTCTTTGAAACATACTGTATGGCGCTTTTCATTTTTCTCTTTTTTCTACTTCCCCCCTCCCTTCTATCTGAGACTGGCACTGAGTCTGTTGAGAACATGTAAGTGTAGTTGCTTTTGAATGCTGCAAGGTAAATGCTGAAAATGACAGCTTAAATGGAATCATTAAAGCAGATGTATTATCTGAATGCTTCTGAAGTCTCCTATGCACAGCAATAGTGTCTTTATTTTCTTTCCTGATGCATGCACCTTTTTAAAGACAGCTGATAACCTATTATTTTTTTTCTCCCCATTTTCAAGCCTGAACTTGGACTACATTCATATCTTAAAGCTGTAACCTGTTTGTTAGGAAATGTCTGAAAATCTGACCAAAATAGAGGCATGATGCAAGGCTGGCTGTGATAGCTACCTACTCTTTTTACGCCACTAAGCAGAAGGAAATACATAGCCAAATGTTAACCACTGGCTTAAGGGAAATAAACCAATGTGTTCCTCATTATGATTAGACAAAGCATACAGGTTTGGTGGCTGCCATGTACCCCCACAGTTGTTAAATCTGATTCCCTGTTAAGGTGGGATTCATCTCACTTTGCTATACACAGTGGAATAGGTCAGTGCTACTTTGGATCTGCCTGTAAGCAAGGTAGAGAGAGTTCTTTCCATAAACTTGTTCACATTCTATTTCTTCAGGGTGGGATGAGTTCTCAGAAGGCCCTTCTGGCCTCTAAGAAAGGGAGAAAAACTTCCAGAGGAAGATCATACAACCATCCTGCACTAGATGCCAATCCCTCAAACAGTGAAGTCTAGGCGACATCAATCACACAGGCTGATTTTTAGGTTGCTGCAAGCCCAGGAGCTGCCACCACTGCCAGCTGAGCTAATCTACTCTGAGCATTGCCACTGCCCACTGGCACTGCAGCTTTGCTGAAGAATGGCTGCCCACGGTGGTTCTGCGGCACTCAGCTGCTCCGCGCTGGAGCAGCACCAAGTCACACGCTCAGGAAGCTCGGGCAAGATAACAGATAGACTGTTTGGCTTTGGAGATGCTGTGATCTCCCCTTGAGTCTGAGCTCATGCCTGTACAGTGGCCAGATGGAACTCCTTTGATGACGTCTTAGTCCATCCCTCTGCTCACACCTGTGAGGCACAGCAGAAAGCTGGAGGCGTGGGATAACTCCTTTTCCCAGTGGTGCAGATCCCCCCAGGGAGAAACACAGTTTTCTTCCTGCATCTGGAAGAGGCAAATGCAATTTTATGATGTTTAATCTAAACAGTGCCACTGAACACCATTCTGAAAAGCCCATCACAACCCATCACCATTGCATCAGGCATCAACCCTGAAGCCATTTAGTACACGAGTCCTGTCTGACATGCACTAACCTCAAATCAGGGTACACATGGCATGAACATGTGGAATGAAGCATGTGCAGGTATCTGTTTAATGAAATCCACTACGAAAGACTAGGAAAACAAAGAGAAGTAATAAATGGAACATCCAGGTTCACAATCTCAAAGGAAAAGTGGATAATAACATCATAGTAACCCTAGATCTCTGATTTCTAAGTGATGATGAACGCCTTCTAAGGCACCCCATGCAAGACACTCAGGAAGGTAAGCCAGGACTTTTTAACTGGTAAGAGGAAACAAGATTTCCATGGGTCTTGTGGTGCAAAGCAAATGTATTGTGGTATATTTGACTTGTGGGACTTGTGGGACTGTGCAGTATTTGCTTTGCAGTGTTTGAAGGTGCCTTAGAGCTCTCTGGGTAACTTGTGGATTGGCCCTGGCCCTCAGCTTCAGGATAACAAATCCTTTTTTCCATCTATTTCTGAGAAGCCCTGAGCAAGTTCTTTGTAGTGGTCAGACAGATATTTTATAATTACTGTTCTTTTTTGGGACTTACTAGACTCATGCTCAGCTCCCTGGCTGTCCAGACAGCCCTTGCTGTTACTGCACAAATCAGGTAAGATATGTCTTTAGGTGTTCTGCTAATGGGTGCCAGGTCATGAAACTATAATGCTAAGAGACTTAATTTTTTGACATTCAGACAGCCTGAAATCTGAATTTACAGCAATGTAAAAGTTTCATTTATGTCATGCTTGGAAAGGATTTTGCTTGCTTGCTTGCTTGTTATTTTCCAACAAAGCAAAAAACAAGAGGAAGCTTCAAAAGAAAGCTGAAATTGTGTCAGTTATGAATTATGTGGAGATCCATGCAGGTATATGTTTGACACTTTTGATTCACTGTATAAACACTGGTCTGACTGGGAGGTTACATTGATATTTACTGAAACCAGCAAGTCCTAGGAGCAGACCTGCTTGGATTCTGGTGCTGTACATTTATATTGTCCTTTCAGAGTCAGATATTAGTACATATAGATATCTGATTCATAATCAATCCTGCACCTCTCTGAAGGCATTGGTTTAGGACCTGGCTGGCCTTGATTTTATTATTAGTGCTTCCACTGGCCTGCTGCTCAGCAGTAGGTAAATGAGGTCATCACTTTGTGACCTGGTTCTCTTTTGCAAAATGTAGATAAAAACTCTTTTAATCCTACTGATGAAAGGTGATATGATGAATGGCATTCTTACCAGTCTTGCCTTCCTTATAGTAGGGGTCTTTGTGAATCCATTCTATTAACAGCTCTAAGGACCATAGAAATCCCTATATAAATTAAACACAAAACCCTGGCAGTGCCATGAAACTGCAATTAGGAAATGAAAAAGCTATAGTTTTCAGAGGAACAATAGACTTGCCCACATTGCATATCGTGCATAGATTTAAGTATGCATTTAATAGTTTGACTGGTAATAAAAATACTATATAGATACAATATGTTTGAATTATTATTGCTACGCTGGAAGATCCACACTATTTCTATACCCTGGCTCTTGTGTGCTTAAATTTGTAACTTCACTGCTACACTCTCAGACTTGTTTGCATTCAATTTCTCTGGGCTTTCTAAATTAGATATGTACGTGATGCTCTGTGTTGAAACTAAATCGATTCTTAATAGTCATGTGGTGTTAATATTAAGCCAATTAGGCTCAAATTAACATAAACATTTATTTAAGCAAGGCCCTGATCTTGTAAACAACTTAAACATGTATTTTGAACTCTGGCTTAGCAAAGTTCCTAAGTACACCAGGAATATAAATGCTGTAAAACATAGCTCAGCTGGACAAGTTTATTACTTAAGCAAACTTGTGGCACCCCAGAGAAACTATATGAATAAATGCCATCTCAGATTAAAATAAAATAGAAAAAAAAAGGAGAAAGTAAAATTAAAACTTTCCAAAAATTCTTTGGCAGCTACAGATTCAGAAAACAAGATGTACACATCTATGAATACCTTTGGGTGTCTTCTCTGAGATCTAGTAGGAAAAGGCACACTAAAAGTGTTTCAGTTCTTTGTAAAGTGGACATTTACCAGTGGATCAGATGAACATCTCTGGTTTTCACTGCTCAAATCCCCACTCAGTCCAGTGGGAGCTCAGACATGGAGCTCATGCAAACTGTTATATGTAGATACCAATGTGTATAGGCTCATTTTGGTATCCAAACTGGGAGCTGAGCCATGCCTGTCACCGTTGGAGGAGTCAATGAAAATTCCCTTTGACGAACCTAAAATGTTTCTACTCATGCAAATCTTAAATATCAGCTGTACAGGTGAATAAACTGCCTGTTCCTGAAATCATACATGTGTTTATGGGTTAAATTAAATCTGACTTCAGTGGGTTTCATTTTAGTGTGACTAACATTTCTAAATGAGTAGAATTCATACATCCTTCTCCTATCCTTTCTCCAAAATATCATCTCCCTCTTTTGCCAGCTGCTGCTGAAACTTTCAACATTGAGGTATAGACTATTTACTTTCTCCACAGAAGTTTCAGACTTAGACATGTAATCAAGTTGGTTTAACAAAATTCTAGCCATCTGCCAGAGTGGCTGCTCACATGTTAATAGCTTCCTATACACACACATGCTCACAGCCTTCCCTAGACATGAGATTATGTGAGATAGCTCAACAGTGCGCAACATTGCCTTAGGAGGGGTTACTGGAGTCCAGTACATCTTTAGTTCCTTCAAATACAATCATTTTTCTTGTCCAAGATGATGGCCATGGAAGGTTTGTATGAACTGCCTCTGTGCACAGACAGCAGGCACAAAGACAAACCTGAGAGGTGAAGGAAGATGAAGTCGAGGGGCAGGTTTGCTCAGGGTCTGTAGAGGCTCTCTGCAGTGACTATTTGCACAGCAACACACAACTGCAGAGAGGTACAGGCAGGGCAGCAAGGTCTCCAGCTGTATTTTTTGTTTTCTCTAGCTGTGGAAGCCTTCAGGGAGGTAATAAGGCCATATACTGGCCCAAATGTTTGTGGTCAAGAATTTGTGCCCTCAAAAAGAAGCAGTGCATAGCCCTGTTTTATGACCACTAGAATGAATGGCGTAATTCATACAAATTCATTCCCAAAGTAGTTCTGCTGCAGCCTGCAGAGAATTACTCTGGATGCATTTAGCCCATAATCTTCCTCCATCAAGATATGACTATACCTCCAGTGGGCAATAAAGTGCTTTGGGGCATCTAATTGAAAGTGTGACAGTTTTACACTGTTGGGAAGCAGCAGTTGTGGGTGGCATGTGCTCCACTGGCATCTGAGGGTAAATACAGCAGGATATGTGGCAGTCTACAACTGGGAGCTACATTATGCATGTGCTGGGAACAGCAAGCCAGTGCCACAATGCAATTATAGCTTTAAACCGTGCCCAGTGTGTCTGTTCGGCAGCAGTAGACAGACAGCTCCAAATCATTATTTTTTTTCTGCTTACTTAGCTTCTGGTTATTAGGTTCCTGTTTTGCAATTGTGGTGACTAAACCAATTAAGGTGCAATTTAAAGAAGGAACTCATAAATACTGTACAAAGGTAGTATTGACATAACTAAACTTAAC
>VZTJ01002131.1:51947-66549 GCA_013397795.1 Orthonyx spaldingii | reverse complement strand
AAAAAAAAAAAAAGAAGGGGGGGTGGGAAGAGAGGAGGCTAGGTTTCCAAACCAAGCAATCCATTTTAGAAGACTCTGCTACGTGCAGCAACTTCTGCAGTATGAATAAATATGCATAATCAAAAAGGGAGCACAGCTCGCTTCTCTCTATTGCTCATTTGATATACCTCTTCATGTCATATCCACTTTCACATAAACAACACAATAATAAAACATCTGCATTGCTAAATAACACTACTGTGTTCTAATTCCTCTGGAATGACATGAATAAGAACATCCTACTCCTGTTTATTAGAATTTATTGATGACATGAGTGTGTAAGAGCAGCAGAAGGCATAATTAATCCTGGTACAGCCCCAAGTTACATGTCCAAACTTGACAAGTTTCACTCTTGACTTGCATTACTTTCCTCTGACACATGGTAATATCAAGGGCTTTGACAATGTACAGATGTCCTGCTACAGGAGTGGCAGGAAGGCAGTTTGCTCCTTGGTTCCAGCTCCTGCAGACACAAAGGATGGGTAATGGCTCAGTGAGGAATGATGGGGGAATACAGAGCACTTGGTAAAAAAGAAAATAAGAAAATAAGCATCCCTTTGCTCGAGATAGCAAACAGCCCGCTAATGAAGCTTACAGATGATGTTCAATTGGGAGGACTAGTGAGCCACATCAGGGCAGAGCAATAATATTGGCAGATTTAGAGAAATTAGAAATAAGAGAAGAAAATAACAAAATTAGATCAATCTTTAGGAAGACATTTTGAAACACAAAGGCAACTGGAAGGAAAAGCTGCAAGCAAGCTGTAACACTGAAATAAGTCTAGAGGGAATAATGGATGTGAAAATAAACATTGTTTGCAATTTGATGTGACTATGAAAATAATGGCATATGTAGAAATCTAGCCACCAGTTCAGTTCACTTTATCTATCCCCAGGGAACTGATGGAGCCACCATCCTTGGAAGTGTTCAAAAAACAAGTGGACATGTCATTTCATGGTATGGTTTAGCGGGTACGGTAGTATCTGGCCAAAGGTTGGACTTGGTCATCTTGGAGGTCTTTTCCATCCTTAATGATTCTCTGATTCTATCCTTTTCCCAAACCACAGAATATATGAATATCTTACAGCTCTGAGCCACACAGTTTGCAATTTGAGGTACATCTTTAGGTGCTGAAGCCTGCAGTTTTGGATCCCTGTGACTTCTTTCAAGACCTTTGAGGCACTGGCAGGTAACCAGACCTCTAAGGATATAGCCCTTGGGCCCTCAATCGAACAAGCTGCTCTCAAAAGGCCCATATGCTATCATATTCTCTCTCTGTATAATTTTATACACCTCGGTTTCCACTGTGCCCATGGGGACAGAGCTGGAGGCACAGGCATGACTGATGGGAGCATGAACAAAACACCACTGTATGGTTATCTCCCAGACTGATGACTACGAGGTTCACTAGAGAAGAGAGGAACACCATTGATTTTGTTACCTGATGGGCTTGAACCCACAACTCTGAGAAAAGAAGTTTATCTACTACAGACAAATTTCTAGGAGGGAAACTTCACAATTCACCTCCTTTGTTTTTTGTATAAAATGCATCAAATTCTGAACATTGCCATACCAGAAAGCAAACAACCATCAGCCAGCTTGGGCATTTTCCTTTCACCCTTCCTCTGTCTTATTCTCCAAAACATTCCTTCTTCCATCCAGACTTGGAAAGACCAAACCAAGGCTACTCCTACAGAGCACTTTCCTCCTTGAGGCACCAGGACACTGCTTCCAAGAGGAATGAATATGTTAACTCCTAAGCTATTGAGCAGTCAAGATGCTTTTTTGCTGCTGCAATGCTGTGGACATCACTCAGCACTTTTCCAAAATGCTGCAAGGCTGAACACTGTGGTACTGAGCCACAGTTTGGTAAAAGTTACAAAAGCTTATGTTTCTAGTTCTAAGACCTCCTAACTCAAAACTTTGCCATGACTAAGACTGCACTCATTGCACAAAAATAATGTCGGGAAGAAGTATCTATTTGTATCTTCTGTACACATATATACAAGTCAGAAGGACAGCCACAACTGAGACTGTAGGCTCACTCTTGGGAAAGGACTGTCAAAAAATTTTTGGAAAACTGGAGGCAAGTCAGAGAAAAGCAGAGAGCTGTAGGGGTTGAATGACGAGTAAAAATCTAAAAGTATATATCTTGTAAAAACTGTGTTTTGAGAAGGGAAAAATCCCACACATATCCCCAGGAGATCTGTCCAAGCACCTGCCTTGCCTTGCCTTGCCTTGCCTCGCCTTTGCCTTGCCTTTGCCTTGCCTTGCCTCGCCTCACCTCGCCTCGCCTCGCCTCCCCTCCCCTCCCCTCCCCTCCCCTGCCCTTTTTTTTATGTGTGTACATTCTTTTTCCTTGCCTTCTGTAAAGAAGTACAGGGAACAATTTTGAGTACCTTCAATCAAAAATGCATTTATTTCAAAAGCTTGCATGATGATTAATATCTGTCTGCCCAGAAGCCACTTTATTCATAGGGGATTCATATGGGAGATTTCATAAATTTAACAAGGGTGCTTCTCAGAATCTTCCTGTCTCTTATGAAACATTATTTTAATATTTTCATTTCCGGGGAACTCATTGCTAAAACTACAGCACCTATCTTTCCTGCCCCAGACAAAATGTCAGCAAGATTTTGAAGTACGCAAATAGAAATGTGAGGATATACTCCTGACAGATATATATACTCCTGATATGTATGTTTATATGTGTATACATGTATGCCTTATCAGTTGCCAAGCTCCAGTGACAGTAGGAATGTCTCATCAGAGATCATCCCCCATCCCCAGACATCCTGGCCCAGAGGTTGTGAGGCACTGCCAGAGGAACCAAACAACAGAAAGGATGATGGTTCATCCAGCATGGAGGTGTTAAACACGTCCATGTCCTGCACCAAAGCCACGCCTTAAAGAAAAACAGATGAGTCATTGTCATAGGAGATCTCTTCTGAAGGGAACAGAAAGCCCAATGTGGAGACCAGGCCCATTCCTTAGGGAGCTGCTGCCTCCCTTGGGCTTGGTTAATGATTTAAAGAGAAAGCCCTGCTTTGGATTGGGCCCTCAGGCCATTATTTACTATTGATTTTGCAGGTGGGCAACAAGGAAGTTACAACAAGAAGACTGATGGCAATCAGAGAGATCTGAGGGCCCTAGGGATGACAAGTCAAGGGATCAAGAGAACGAGTGGTATTCTCGAGATCAATAGGTGGCTCCAAGTCTGGTGTCACCAGCAGAATTTGAGGTCAGTTAACACAGAACCAAGCCTGCTGGTGACACACAGGGTATGCCTGTCTCAAAAGGGCAAAAGGATCTTTGCACAGGGATGATAAGGGTTCATTGGAAGACCTTTAAACTAGATTTAAAGAAAAGGTGGTGAAATAGCCCTGTACATTATGGAATGTTTTGTTTGTCTAGAGATTAATGATGGTGATGATAGGATTGAGTGTTTGTGGGTAAGAATAAGGGGGAAGGCCAACAAAGCAGATCTCCTTGTGGGAGCTTGTTATAGACCAACAAACCAGGGTGAAGACAGATGAAATACTATATAAGCAGCTGGAAGGAGTTTCACAAACACTACATCACATCACAGCACAGCAGAGAGGAACAATCTAGGAAGTGCCTGGAGTGTGTGGAGGAGACCTTCCTGGCCTTCCTGACAACCAGGTGAGGAGCCTCACTGAAGCTGCTGATGGTGAAGACAGAAGGGCTGGTGGGAGATGTGGTCGATGAAGGCTATTCTGGGCTCAGCAACCATGAAATGAAAGAGTTTTCTATTCTTAGAGAAGTAAGGAGAGAGGTCAGTAGTACTGCCCCTTGGACTTCTGGAGGACTGAGTTTGGCTGGTTTATTAACCTGGTTGAGAGAGTTCTTTGGGAGGCAGCCCTGATGGGCAAAGGAGTCTAGGAAGGCTGGATAATCTTCAAAAAGAATATCCTAAAGGCAGAGGAACAAGCTGCCCCAATGTGCCAAAAGATAGGCAGGGAAGGAGACTGGCTGAACAGAGCTTTGGCTGGAGCTCAGGAAAAAACTAGGAGAGTTTAGGATCATTTGAAGAAGGGGCAGGCAATGCAGGAGGACGACAAGCATGTTGTGAGGTTGTGCAGGGAGAAACTCAGAATGGCCAAGTCCAGCTAGAATTTAATCTGTATACTGCTGTAAAAGGCAACAAAAATTATTTTATAAATACATCAGCAACAAAAGGAGGGCCAAGAAGCATCTCCATATTTCATTGGACATTGTTTCTCCCTGGCTAGGAGGATCGGACCTTCTGCCCCACAACAGCCAGCACAGAGACATGATGGGAGTTGACCTGCAAAGGGACCATTTAGAGCTACCATCTGAAGACAGCCCTGACATAGAATCATAGAATCACAGAATGGTTTCAGATGGAAGGGCTCTTCGAAATCATTTCATTCCAAACCCTGTGCCATGCACATGAACAAAAGGATGACATGACTGGTTGAAAGTACAGTATACACGTCTCTTTGCTTGGAAAGTTTCCCAGAGCAGCAGCACAACAGGATGGACAAGGACTATTTAGACTTTACAAATAGAGTTTCAGTGCAGCCTCTAGTACTGTAATCAGCAAACTCTTTTCCTGGCAAATTCACTGGTGAAACACTCAATTTTTCTAAGTTCTGTAGTTCATAATGTTGTGGCAAAAAGCCTTGTGTTCTCTACCATTGCAATATCTGCATTTTACCAGATAGTCTGTAAAGCCTTTGGGGATTCTCCTGGTTTAATCAGAAGCAGAAATGAATGATGCCTTCACACATCCTATGCACCTGGAATCTATCAGAAAGTGGTTTAGATTCCACACTTCCTGGACTATCCCTTAAGTTCATAACAATTTTGGCATTTTGGGTGTTGCAAAATACATTTAGCCCCTTTTAAGTACAGACATTTTCTGAAATTGAGGAGGAAGCAGTGGACTTGTATGTTTTTCCACAATAGGTTTCACGTTCTACTTCACTCTTCTGTATGTTATATTCAACAAAGAGCTGTTGGGAGATGTGAGTTAAGTTCCTAGCCCTTGTACAGACTTTTGCAGCAAAGTGAGGCCTGATCCAGGAAAAGAATGAACAAATTACTAGGCAATTTCTGTAGAATCTTGGTTGCTGTCTCTTGTCACTGATGCAAAAGTATCTTTCCAACAGCTCAGTGTCTAAGAACTTGCAAGCACCTCTGTTTTTCTCAGCGAAGTACCACGCAACCTTGAAAGCAGACACTTGAGACTCACCACCCAAGAGCCACAACTGCTCAGCAATAGCCTCAGGCTTTGCCTTCGCTGACCTGCGGTCTTTGCATTGCATCCACACAGCAGTTCTGTCTCAACAGTAAAGCCCAGCTTTGGGATGCAAAAGAGATGGACACAGATGACTATGGGACTGTGGTGCAGTGATCAGCCTTTCAAAATGTTTTTCCCAAGTCACAGAAGATCCAAATTTTCAGTCACCCATTCTTTAGATTTTCCTCTACTTATCAAATTGTTTACTGTAAAATCAGTCCATTGAGAGTAGAGCTGAAATTTGCCCAATAAAGGTCTTTTATTCCTTTTCTGGATTTGTTTAGATAAAGATCTCTTAGCAGCCCTCACTACAAAATAAATTTTACTGCTTCCTTGGTCCCATTCTTTGTCTAACTCATTTACAATAGGAACTTTCATGGAAAGGGAATGGTTTTTTATTTTGCATTTGATACGGTGCCTAGGAAAAGTCATCTTTGCTTGAGTCTCTGGCTCTGGTCTTTCATGATACTAAAGAATAATCAGAAATAAAAGGCAAATGTCTTTTTAAGACAAAATTTCCTGCTCCTCCTCATTCTGAAATCCATAGATCTCACATTGCATAGCATTTTCATAAACAGACAAAATTCTCTATAGCAATGAAATAAAATTAAGATACAGTAGTGCCCCTCAGAACACCCATCATACTTTCAAAATAGACCATTCACTTACTGCAAAGGTTATTTCAAGCTAAGAATCCATTTATTTGAATGTATTTCCATTTTAATCAATATCCTTTAGAAATGGTCTCTTTCTTAGTCATGTAAGGTGAATTGATATAATTTTAAGGACATGTATTTCTTTTCTAAATGTTCTTATATGGCAAGGACATATGTGAGATTGGATTTTCACCTCTGGTAGATATGAGTCAACAGCATTTTCTCTACCTTAGTGCAACAAGGAAATGAGTGCCAGAGGCAAGACTTTCAGAAGAGGAGACATTCATGCATTCAGAAGAGGAGCACCTGAATACTGTGGTGACAATCCCTCATTTCTAATCCCAAATGATCTCTTAGCAGTGCTGCAAAATCTTTCTTTCACCCTGAAAGCCTGAGACACCTTTCACCAGAAACAACTGAAAGACTTCAACTATGTTCAACAGACTTTCAATCATGGTCTTATCCAAGATGAGTGCTTTCTTTTAATGTGTGAATAGAAGGTAATTACCTTTCATTACATCAAATGTAGCAGAAGATGGGCAAGTAGTTTTTTCTGCTTGGGCTTGTACATTTTTGTAACATTTGCAAAATGCTGACTTATGTACACAGTTATACTCAAAACACAATTACTCATATATAAATCTGCATTTGTGTTTAAATGTCACTGGTAACAAGAACACTTCTGGTAACAAATTTGTTTATCAAATATACATCAGAAAATGGCACATTAAATAAGAAAATGTTCAATAAAATATATGCTCAGCATTTTTACAGACAGTCTGGGCCTCATCCAACAAACCCTGATGTAAAAAGAAATGCTATCATTGATGTCTAAGGATCCGGATTAAACCCATAATGGGAAATTCTCAAATTTTTGCTTTCTTTACACTTTCCAAGTGCAGCTTTTCACTTCAGTACCCAACCATATACCTCTGTGTATTGAGCTCATAGACTGAAGCCAAGAGAAGGACTCGTGTGCATTTCAAGGGAGTAAGAAAAGTCTTCTGTTCAAAAAGTGACAGCACCTCTGGTTTTTGTTTTTTTTTTTTTAATCTGAGAGGCCTCTGAAATTTAATGTTGTATTTAGATTTCAGGGGGATTATTAGTTTGATGGCAAGGAATGCTCAAGGATGACAAGGATGATCAAATTTTTGAAACAAGTCATATTAAAGAATAGCAAAGAAGACTGGGGCTCAGCCTAAGGAAAAAGAAAACAGAAAAGATGTATGCTACTGATCTTAAAACCAGGAATGATGACCTGGCAAAGGTAAGCACAGAGATTTAATTTTTCTTTATAAGGCTAGAATTGAGAAGTAGCAAGTGAGGCTACCAGATGGCAGGCAGAAAGTAAATAATAGCAGGGGACGGTAAACTAGCCTTGGAGATAATTCTGTCTGTTCCCTGAGTGAAAAGGGAACCCAAAGTCTGAGTGCAGTTACTAACGAAGGGTAATGACATTTGAGAAGCCTGGGACATCCATATGGAACCATCCACACAAGACCTACAGAAGAGCAGTACCTCTCTGAAGTGGCAGTGGAGGGTGGAGAAAGATGCTGAAGCATTTCCAGTGGTGCTGGAATTGGGCCCAAAGTATTGTAGTTTGATCACTTTGTGCTGTAGTTTCTCTCAGTCTGGTGGAAAAACCAGGTATGAATCCTGGCTTTGCACTCTTTCCCATTTCTGGGTTGTAAATCACTGTCCTTCAGGTTTATTGTGGTATCCATGAAACTGTTCTTTAATACTGGTAACAAAAATAGGAAACAACAGGTGGGTGCAGGGAATTTGGCAGCATGCAAAATCAGTACGACAGGGAGATGATTTTTACCTCTGTTTATAGCACTGGTGAGATTGATTTCAGAACACATTTGAAAAGATACTGAAAAATTGTCAAGGATGCAGTGAAGAGCCAGCAAAAAATATTAGAGAGTTTAGAGAAATGCCTTGCAGTGAGAGATTTAAGCAGCTCATTCTGTCTAGCATATCAAATATGTATTTTAGTGTAACCTGAAAGTCAAAACTGAATGATTCAAAATGGTAAAGTCAAAAAGCAGCAGCTTTGTTAGAAGGCCTAACCCTCTGTCTTGAGGGTGGCAATGCATCGTAACACAATTACAATGATTTATTTGTAGGCTGAGACAAAGTTACATGGCCCTTTCCAAAATTTGAAGTATACATATATATTTGTATATATGTGATGCTTAAGGAATTATAAATATGTAGTACTAGGCTTTAAGGAATCATTATTATTTTATTAAATGTTCAATTTAATGAGTTGTTGGGGTTGTTGTTTAACCCTAGCCAACAACTAAGCACCACACAGCTGCTTCCTTCCTTCCCTCTGTCCCCAGTAAGACGTGGAGGAGAACCAGAAAAAGGTAAAACTCATGGATTGAAATAAGAATAGTCTAATGGTTGACATAAAGTAAAATATAACAATAATAATAATAATAATAACACTGATAATAACTATAACAATAATAATGATGATGAAAAGAAGAAAAGTGGGGAGAAAGTGAGAGAGGAATAAAACCCAAAAGAAACAAGTGACACAGAAGAAAATTCCTCACCACTCTCTGACTGATGCCCAGATCAGCCACAAGCAGTGATCAGCCCCTCTTGGCCAGCTTTCCCCATTTTATATACTGGGCATGAGTTTTGTGGTATGGAATATCCAGCTCTCCTGGCCATGCTGACCCTTGCCTTCATGTGTACTTGTTCATGGGCAGAGTATTTGACACCGAAAAGTCCTTGACTGGAGTGAACACTGCTGAGCAGCAGCTAAAACATCAGTGTTATCAACATTATTCTCAGACTAGGTCCAAAACACAGCACTGTACCAGGAACTAAGGAGAAAATTAACTCTCATCCAAATCTAGAATAAGGGGATGTAACATAAATTCAAAGGCAATTTCTGTTTCTTCACAGAGAGAGAAAAAGAAAACAAAATTGCATCTTTGTTAAGGAATGTTAGTAAATCATTTTTCCTATGATCTTGTAGAGAGATAACATATAGAATTTGGTTTCCAAGACCACAGGAACTGAGTGAGCTTTCTTCTCTCACCTGTATCTCCCCTCATGAAATTCACAAGGATAACAATTGTAAAATTTCTTGAAAAGCTCTATCAATGTTATTTAAAGGGACTGAAGACATTCAAAAGCTTTAATGTTAACATTAAGGAAAACATGGATAATTGTCCTTCTCCATTACTCTCTGAGACTTGTTCCTCCACAGCATCTCTGCAGTAGTTTGGTGTCTCTCTGGCTCCTCATCATCATCTGCTTATTATTCATTAATCAGCTGCATCTCCACAGATGGGGATCAGCAGCAAAAGCAGTGCCCTGGTATGAATGGCTCCCATGAGACATGAACCCTGCTCTCCTCACTGAGAGACAGTGCTGATGGCAGAGGGAGCTTCCAGCCACTTCACAGCCACGAATTCACATTGCAGCTTTTTTCTTTTTTTGTAGAAGACGAAATGAAAACTAAGCCCACTGACACTCTTCAAATGGCCTAGTGCAAACCAGGCCAGATAGATAAGTGGTACAGCCATGACAGCACACACTCTTTCCCAATCCATGAGCTCCTACCAGATTATAGAGCTCGAAACACCATCTGCCCAGCTTAGTGAAATGAGCTCGTGTCTTCTTGCACCTGGATACATAAATATATTTGCTTATTTGGCAGTGTGTTGTATTTAAATGCAAGCTTCGAATAACAGACACATAATGTAGCTGGTATATAAATAGGAAGGTGGTTTGCACACAAATATAGCAGGACTATTAGAGGTGATCATTAGTTACTAATATAAGCAGTTATTTGAACATTAGCATACTGTTATTCATAGTAGAATTCATGATGCATTTAATAAGTAAGTAATAGCTTCCTTTATAAATTTAGGGGCATAAAAAAATTCCTGTTCTGTAGACTATCAAAGATGGACAATGACATTAGTGATTATTAAGATCTGAAATTTTCTGACAGTTGTCCATATTTGGATATAGAGACTTGAGGATATTTTGATCTATTTTAAATAGATTTTCCAGTCATGTTAAAAACTGTTGAAATTAAATAGACAGAACATAAAATCAAAAGAATGGGAGAAAGTGTTAAAACTCTAAAGAAATGCTAAATATGTCCTACCAAAGAGCAAAAGCAATTAATTCCCTATTACATATACCTTAAAGGTTTATATATTCATAAACTGACAATTCAGAAAGGACTATCCCATCAAGTTGGCAAACAAATCAACTATGACAGAAACTCATATTTAAATCCCCCCTTACCCAAATCCAGGTGTGTTGCTCCACCAGTGAAACTGGGCAAGGGGAGACGGTAAACCTTTCTGATTGCAGCCAACCACAAAGCCTGCTTCTGTCTTTCCAATGTCATGATGTCTTCCTGCTCAGTACTTTCTCATCTCTGTTTTTGTCAACACTTACAAAAATGAGCAAGGAGATGAAGTGGCTTGACAAAGTAGCAAGAAAAAAAAAAATACTTTCTCACCTGATGTTCCTTCTAGGACAAGACCAAGGCCAGTTTTGCTCTTCAGCCACAGCTCTGTGTGATTCATGTCGTTGTAACTTAACTAGGGTTAAACTCTTCAGTTAGACACTTCCAGGGATACAGCTGTGGGAGCACTAAATTAAACATGGATCACTAAAGCCACATGAGATGCTGAAATAAGCCCAAGTCAAATTGGAGGCTCTCCAGGTGAGACAAATCTTTAGAGGTAAGTTGGAGATACAGAAACACATGGTATGTGCAACCATAGACCCAGCCCAAGCCACTGACTTCATAGGCATTAGGAAATGTCAGAAAAGTTCATTTGAAAGTTTTCTTTTAAAATTCTCCTATGTGATTGCAAATATTGCAATTTAATTTATTTTCAGTGTTTCCAATTAGATTCTAAATGATTTCAAGTATGGCAGCTAAAAAGAAAACAAGCTCGTTTGGGTTAATGCTGACAAATAATGAAATTTAATTGTGATTTAAGATTCCTAATGTTCATTGATTAGTTCATTCAAAACACTCCTTGAATAATCTCTTTTAAATTAGAGAGTTTAAATAGTTTTCTTTAGTTTTCTAGGACTGCACTTAGGTCATTCACCTCCATTAATTTCTATTGGTTTCTATTATTCTTTACCTACTCTTTTATAAGATTCTTGCTCATCTATAAATTATCTTGGTTACACAAAATCCACTGAAACCACACCAGTTTGGAGGACAACATTCACTGATGGCAGAGTAGAAAAGAACACCCGCAGGGGTTCACACACTGTAAAGCTTCCTGGAAGAGCTGGGCAGGGAGGATCACCACAGAGGCCAGAAAAGTTTGATTGTGCAGGAAAGTGAATTCCGGTCAAACATGAAGTTGGAGGTCAATGGTGTCTTTTGAGTAGCTATCTTCTGAAATATATGGATCTATTTGGTTCTATTAAAAAAAACAAACAAACCAGCACTGAAAAAAAAAAAAAAAAACCTCAAGGAAAAACCGATCTTCCCCAGCATAGATACACAAAGTGAAACCCTTGCAAAGTGAAAATTTGATTAGTTGCTTGTTCTCTGGGTTTTTAGTTTGTTGTTTTTTTTTATTTTTTTAGCTTTTCATTACTTTTTCTTAAATAAAAATTCAATTTTCATTGTGACTTCCAGATTTCCAGTAATTCTCTGGCATTCCTTCCTTGCAGATTTCTCAGGACATATCAAAGGACACCATATATGTAACACAGGGAAAATCACACCTAAACAGGCTTTGAAGGAACAGATTTGGGCCCCAACGTCTTTTTTTACTTCAAACTCTCTGCTTTACAAATCCAGAAGACAAGATTACTTGGCGCTCCACAGCTCTTTCCTACTGCATTGCTAAAATGAAATGTTTCAATATTCTTGAAATGAAGCATTCTGACATTATCAAAATGCAAGGAGAAGATTGAAATGATTCATTTGGACTTACTCCCATAAAAAATGTCACTGAAATCAGCACATTTTCACAACAAGTTTTGATTTGGGCAAAGCTGAGTATACTTTTTTTTTTGCCTTGGAAAATGATTTCATTAAAAACAAATGACCAGCTTTAATTACAACTCACTGAGCTTTTGCTCTGAAAGTCAAAGCTATTAAAATGACACTTAGTCTGTATGCACTGGGAAACAGATTCTGTCTTACAAGTTGCTACGAAAAACATCTCACTCCCCCTCAGAAGGGCTGGTATTTGATGTCTCTGGGACTCCAAGACAAATTTGTGTCTTGCCCTTAAGTAGGGTCCACAATTTGTAAGAAAAATTCAAGAATTTAATAAACAATTCAAAGGCAAAAGGTGAAGGGCGCGTCCCAACCCTTTGAAGAAAATTACCATTGACTTTTGAGTTTAGTTCTGGAAATGGAAAGCAGGAGCTACAAAGCTGTGTCTGCACGGCACTGCAGCCTGAGTGGAGATCTAAGACAGGACCAATTGAGCCATCTTCCGAACCAGAGTCAATACGGCCACGCCAGAGCAGCCCTCTGTCCAAACTGATTAGGCTGCTGAAAAGCTAGATTTTGTGACTTTGTCCATGCTATTAAATTAAATGTGCCTTAGCCCACAGCATGACACTGAGGCCAGCTGGCACACAACAGCTCACGTCAGTATTGAACCCTCCATCCCCCTGCATCCTGCCTGCCCCTTGGGAGGGACCCCTGGCCCAAAAATAGCACCCAAAAGGAGTTCAGATATGGTTTGTGGGAGTGCCCGCTTGCCTGAGAAGAAAATGCACCAGCAATTTATCAGTGCAATTAATTTGTAAAGCTGCATTGCCCAACACTGATTAATTTAGTAATATAAATATGGCAAATTAATCTGCCCATGTGACTGACTCGTACCTTTTAATGAGTGAATATCCCAGCCTTTCCAGAGCTGTGGGACACAAGGCCTCATTGCTGTGCCTGTGGCCTGAGAGAGACCTGCTTGGTACCCTTCTGAGCCCTCACCTTGTTAAAGGGCTCCAACACCAGACCTTGTTCATGACCATCCTGCTGCAGCTCCAGAGGCAGTTGCTGACATGCATCTCTCACTCACCCCAGGCTGTGAGGGGTTTATATTGCTTTTAAAATAGGTTTTCACTACCTCATAGGCCAGTGGGTTTGTGTTTGGCCCTTCAGAGAACTTCCATTCTCTGGCAAGGTTTGATGGTGTTCTTGGTTGACAAAGACCATGAGTCATAGTCATAGAATCTTTAAGGCTGGAGAAGCCCTCTAAGAGCACGGATTCCAATCCTTAACTGCCATACTCACCACCAAACCATGTCCCTAAGCACCACAAATACACACTTTTGGAACACTTCCATGAATGGTGGTTTCACCATTTTCCTGGGCAGCCTGTTCCAATATTTGATGACCCTTTCCATGAAGAAATTTTTCCTAATATGCAATTTAAACCTCCCCTGGAACAACTTGAGGTCATTTTCTCTTCTTCCTTGTTATCTGTGAGAAAAGACCAACCCCCCACCAGTCTACAAACTCATCTCAGTAGAGAGAAATGATGAACCCAAATCTGGAACAGGATTCACAAGGAAAAATAGGATCCACTTTACTCTCCCTCCATGGTGCTGCCTGTTGCTGTCAGGGCAAAACCAACTAAAACCCCTTAAGTTTTGGGGCAACCTCTGTCTATGAGTCAGAGACAGGGAGGATGTTAGGCTTAACTAGTCTCTGTTTGGCTCATGTTATCTGTCTTCTTCCCTGTATCCTTCCTAGCATTGCAGGTGCAGCAAGGGAGAGCAGGCACCAGTCACCTTACAAGCTCCAGGGACTCACACTTGTAAATCAGTAATATTGTGTCACCAAGCAGAGCTTTGAATAAGACCCTAATTGTAGCATTTCTGTGGAAGAACAACTAAATAAGTAGCTGGGATGTCAAATAAAGAGGAGGTGATGAACATCAGGAAGTGCCTCTTGAAGAGGTGGGTTGAGGAACATGGCTGGGTGGGTGAAAGGGAAAGAGCTGGGAAAGCAGTTGATAAAAGGAACCTTTGTGTGACACTAGGGAAAATTCTGTGAAAAATTAAAGCCTGCACAAGAATAAAGATGAGTAAAGAGCTCCAGACACTCAACAGTGCTTCAGGTGGGTGTCTGGAGTCTTTGACAGAAGATGTGATTCATCAGCTCCCACACACACCTTTTTTTAAATATGCATGCTCATTTCAACAAATGTGAAATTTCCAGGAAAAGCAAGAGCACAGCACACCCACACAGCCCTGAACAGCCTGGTGTGGGCACACTGATGCTGTGACAGAGATGCCAGCCAAGTGCGGCACAACCACTGTGCCATCTTCTGTCCTCCTCCCAAAGGGTGGGCAAGAGGGAACATTTCCCTCTTCTTCCCCTCCCTTCCACTGCTTCACTTGGGAAAGGTCTGTGTTCTCTCTTCTGTAGGTTGGGTGATTCATCTCTTGCACATATAAGGGGGAAAAGAATAAATATATATATATCTCCTGTGGGACAACTGAGATCTGAGGATTGGTGGATAGATCAGCATGCCTGGAGATCCAGAAGGCCTTTGAATAACTATCCAGGGGATGCTTAGAGCCTGTCACATGCTGCAAAGTTGTCCTCTGCTAGCCACAGTTTGTTTTCGCAAAAAAA
>VZTJ01002131.1:0-49159 GCA_013397795.1 Orthonyx spaldingii | reverse complement strand
GAAGGAAGGAAGGAAGGAAGGAAGGAAGGAAGGAAGGAAGGAAGGAAGGAAGGAAGGAAGGAAGGAAGGATTTTTGCCTTCTTGCCTTCAAGGCACTTAAATTTTGCTCAAATATACATCCTGTGCTTTGTAGAATCAGAACCCACACTATAAAAAATTGGACAGGTGTTCATGCCCTCATGCCTTATAGACATCTGATGATTTATATCTGGAAACCTCTAACCATGTACCCATATTTTTGGAGTTTTTACCAGTCAAAGCTATACAGGAGTTAATCATTGCCATGTACTATTTTTAGTTGCCTTGAAAAATGTACAGGAAACAATACCTAAATATAGGACAATGTGTTGCAAAACTAAACACTTAAAAAAGAACTAAATGAAACTAAAAAACAACCCCATGCATATGATTACCATTTCAAACACAGAAAGACTGACCCATTGGATACTCCAGAGGATGCTCCCCCATGGAAAGGAATTCATATTCATATATATCAGCATTTATAAGATCCAGCACAACATTGGGGTCATTTTGTTTAAAATATACTGTGAACTCAGCAGGATATATCTGCTTTATATTAGTCTTGTGGAAATACTATAAAGGGCTTTGGGGGGCTTTTTGGTTTTTTCTGTTTTTACTTGGTGGATAATTGGGATAAAACTGAACTTGTGTAAAAAAGAAAACAATTCATAGTAGAAACACCTCACTATCCTAAGGTGCCAAAAAGGAAACAGAAGTCTGAAAATTAATTAGGTACTTTTAAGAAAATATTTACTAAAGTGCCTTATGATATTTCAATATTCCCTTTATCATTTTATTGCAGTAGGGTGTTTTTGTTTCTATTCTGGCAACATGAAAATTTTTATTTTGATACTTAATACAACCACAGCTCAGGTTCCAGATCAACTGATCGCTTTTTGGGACTGAGTAAAGTCTGTTCACCTTGTACTGTCATTAAAGCACGTGCAAAGCCAGGAACTGGTTTAAACTGATCTGATTTGTGGCATCTTTCCTGCAATTTGTCATTCTCCTTGCACAGATGCAAATGACAAAGGAAGGGAGAATCAGGCCCTCTGTGCTGACAAAGGGCTCTTATCTTCACAATGTTTTGCTAGCTGATCATACTGTTTCCTTGTCCTTTCATTTAAGGGTCATCAAGATAGAAGTGTTTGTTTGAATTCTTTTTTTCTCTTTCTTCATCCCAAGTCCTGTTATACATAATGTTCCTACTAAGGTCATAGTCTGGTTCCTTAAATCTGCTTCTGCATGGCTTCATGTGCTGCTCTGCTTTTATGGTTTTGCTTAATTACATAAAGAAATAATGTTAGGTCTTCAAATAGCAAATACAGTGAGTATGACAGGGATCTTAAACACCATTCTCTCTTAACTTTTCCTTCACAATCTTTCAAACCAGCATAATTTGGGGGGATGCCCCCCTCTTCTATGCCCTGTCCTCAGGTCCCCAGCCCCAGCTCTGATATGAGGCAGAGCAGAAAGGATTTATCTGAACAGGGTCTTACAACCTTAGCATCAGCATCTCGTACAATCTGAGATCAGGAGCTGCTACAGTCATCTGTTTACTTTCTTTCTCAACTTAAATAAAACAAGAGGGGGAAAATGTTCGAATGAGATAGCTCCTGCTTATGTGAGCGATTCATGGGGAATAAAAATAAAAATCTATTTACCTTCAGCCACTTGCAATGAATTATGAATACAGCGGTGTTACCAATTTGCATAGAGCACGTACACACAGCTCATTCTTGCTTAATCCTTTTGCTTGAGCTTTTCATTATTTCTTATTATTATGAATTCAAACACAGAAGGCAATTTCAGCACTTGAACTATTTAGAGAGGAGACTGATTATGTTATTATGGAGAAAACTGTTTTTATCAATTGATTTGGCAAATTCAGGCTCAGACACTCTCCAGTTCCCTGGTCTCCCATCTTGATTACTGTGACATCCCGCTCAACTTACTTTGATTCATATTTCTGTGGTATCAGCCATTCAAAGCACAAGCAGTAAAGCACAGAAATGAACAACCATTAGTTTACTGGCAACATTTTGGGTTCTTGTCCTTGCTTCTTTTATTCCTTGTCTACCACAGCTTTTCCAAGGACTGAGTTTCAGCTTCTTTAAAAATGCTTCTGTTTGTACCCAGGACAATATTGATGTTGGGGAAGAGCTGGGTTCAATGGACTGAAGTGCAAAGTATGATTCTCCTTCTGAGGGCAGAGACTATTTCAAGAGTGTCTCAAGCCTAAGAAGGTGGGCAACAATATGTTACTGAGGTCCCACGGCTTCTTTGTAGAGAAATTGAAGGTTGCATCTTTGCATGTTTAGAGAGGAGTAGTCTGGGAGTGACCTCTCTGTTGGATCACCCCTGGTTCACTGCATTCATGACCTGAAGCTTAGCTGGATGCTGTTGCAGGGCGGCAGCAGGGCTTAAGACACAAATGGAAGGTACAGGGCATCAGGGCAGCACTGACTGATGCTGGTGCAGAGCCACCCTGAAGCATAGCTTTCTGTTCCTGTGTTTTTTTTCACATCCTCAAGACTCTCTCTCACTGGGAAAAAAAAAAAAAGTCAAACAAACAGAAAAAAGAGAAATTATGACTGGCAAAGCAGGAAAATTAATGGCATCAAGCAGAGCAAAGCACTGTCATGGCCCAGAGCTCTGTCCTGTAATAAGTGAGTGGCCCAGATGCCAAAAGGGTTAGGGCATTCCCTGCTGATACAGACAGGCTCCTGAGAGGGAAAAACATTTTGTCCTCATTTACAGCATGCTGGAATGGGAGAAGCGGAGAAGGAAACAAGGTGGAAGATAACTGAGAAGTAAATTGATTTGCATTTAAATGTTATGTTTTTATTACTATTTTTTTCCCACTCTTTGTGAAATCTCATCCTTTAAACTAGACAAACCAGGGTAAACTATTTTTTATAGGGTGAAAAAAAAAATGATTGACATTCTGAGGTAATACTTTTTAAATTCCTCCAATTAAACAAAGCGAATTTAATTTTAAGTTTAATTAAAAGGAAATTTAATTAGAAAGAAGATTAAATTTTAATTAAATTTCTCCAAAATCCTTATCCTTGCCTTTACTGCTAATATTTCTCTCGGAACCAAATCCCTTTTTAATATTCTTAAATTCTATTCTAGTAAACTTCCCCTTTATATTAAAATTATATCTGCCTGGATGTACTCGCTGCCAAGAAAAAAAAAAATCATTGCCCCTTTTAAAATACTTGAAGAGTACACCTGAGACACAGAGTAACTCAAGAGCGACCAGTGGAATCTTTGGATATGCTCTGAGTGCAACCTTTGGATATGCTCTGAGTGTGACATCACTAAATTAACCCGCCTGCTGCTGAACACTCTGCGGGCAGGGAAGCATCTGTCTGTCACCAGACACTCCTTTCCTGCATGCAGCTCTCTGCTGCTCAGCACACCCATGATGTCTGTACTGCTCAGCATTTCCTGTGCTCTGCTTGTGCATCCAGTTCTCTTCTGCACAGAGGTTTTTGGGTGGGTTTATGCTGTTTGTTTGCTTTGTTATGTTTTATTTGGGGTTTTTTTTCATAGAATGGTTTGGGTTGGAAGGGATCTTAATGATCACTCAGTTCCAACCCCCCTACCATGGGCAGGGACACCTTCCACTATCCCAGGTTGCTCCAAGCCCCATCCAACCTGACCATGAACACTTCCAGGAATGTGACAGTCACAGCTTCTCTGGGCACCCTGGGCACCCTGTGCCAGGGCCTCACCACCTTCACAGGGAAGAATTTCTTCCCAATATCTGATCTAAACTTGCCTTCTTTCAGTTCGAAGCTGTTCCACTGTGTCCTATCACTGAGGACCCTTGTCAAAACTCCCTTTCCAGCTTTCTTGGAGCCCCCTTAGGCACTAAGGAAGGGGCTCTAAGGTCTCCCTGGACTCTTCTCTTTTCCAGACTGAACAGGGCCAGCTCCCTCATCTCCTCTTTTCCATCTGCTCTAGTCTGCTGGAGAGGTTTGCCTCAGTCACAGCACCCACAATGGACTGAGTTAAATCTGTCCTTTGCTTACCCTGTATTCCTGTGACACCAACTCCAGCCTCCACAGCAGACAAAACTGTCTGGGTGCCATAATGCTTCTGGAAAGGCTTGCAAAGCTCTCCTTGCTGACTACTCCAGCAGGAGGCAGCTGGAGCACCAATGCACCCCCTTTGCCACCAGACTGTCCCTCTAAATCTCCTAGGATGCATCTCTTGTGCACAACCCACTGCTGTGCAACAGCAGGGACTGGACACCCTCCCCACAGACACAGACTGGAGGCAGCCATAGCAGGGTAATGCTTGTACCAAGCCACATTCTCTCACTTTCAATTTTGTTCTTTTTCCAGCAAAGGCAACCACATACCATTGCAACAATCAGGTGAAAGGTGAGCTGGATGTGCTGGGAAGTGGACAGGAAGGATAACACTTAGTGTGACTTTCCAAAGCATCCCTGTCAATCATCCCCTGATACCTCAGTGAGGTAAGCTGTCACAGCCTCTGTCCACCCCCGTGACCCCACAGCCCGGCACAGTCTGGTGGGTCCAGCACAAGGTCGCAGAGTGGCAAAGCTACTGTGAAACTGCGTCAGCCTGCAGTTTGTGCTGGGGCCAAGGTGTAGGAGGATGAGGAGGATGACAGCCAGCACTGGCCCTTGAGCTGTGGTCAGGGTTTCTGTCCCCAGGACCTTCCACACTCATTATGAGTATATGACCCAACCTGAGAACAACTCAAGTTTATTTTAACACGTTGTCATGGTGACCACTAGTCTTGCCAATGGCTACTGACTTGCAAAGCATCATTATTTGTGTAGTTACTCTTACAAGTAAAATCTCACCTGCTGAACTCATACGCTATCTGCCTGCCCCAGCATTCCTTCTTTAACAGTTAGACATTTCAGAAATTCCATAACAGGCCATTTACAAAATCCTGACCATCGATGAGGCTATGTCTACATACCTGTCAACTAGAAAAGTCAAACGCCCACTTAAAAAAAAGTACTGCAAATGCCTATGCCTATGCAACTCAATTTTTCGTTTCTTTTTTCAGACAACAACCTGCATGGGATGCTGAGTGGTGCTACAGAGTATTCACCAAACTTCTGAAGGACTAATCACAGAAAACATTTTGCAGGATTACTTTTCAAGGGAATCCAAGTAAAACACAACTTCCCCGCTGCAATTAAGGCAGTTTTACATTGCAAGGGTATCCAAATAAGATGCAACTTCCCTGCTGATATTAAAGAGGAGTTCCCAGGAGATGCCATGTGTGCAAGGCCAGTCCCAACTGCCTCACTTGCAGCAGGGCTATCATAGTACCACATATCACACTCTGCATCCTTAGAAATCCTCCAACAAGTGCCTGCCTACTTTGGCCACTTCTCTTCTAGTTGTTGACATTTCTGTGGTCAGCCAGGTTGTTCTTGAACAGCAGTCTTGGGTTTTTTGGGAGGTATTTTTAAAATTAAATAAACTTTCTACTTTCCCTTACCCTAAAGTCATCTATTTTGTCTCTGAGGGAGTTGTGCTCACCTTCTGATCTTCATGCTCTCCATGTCTCTCTCCCACGCACTGCAAAAGTCAGCAGGAGCTGACCTTTCTCCTCACCAGCTGTCAGACCTGGCTGGGGCTCCTGAACAATGGAATTATTGCTGTGTGGGGCTTTTCTTTTCGTCTTCCCCATCTATCCTAAAAATAAACATGGACCGAATGACAAAAATTCATACACTACCAGTCTGTGCTGAAGACAGTTATACAGTGATTGGAAAACACATGGAGCAATTACAAACACATGGAGGATTGATTAAAATATGGTGGACCAATGGCATTAAGCATCTTATTTCTTTCACAGATGTAGTCCTAAAAGTAATCTAGGACAGGCTTGAGAACATGGTGATAATCTTTTATTTATAGTGATTAAATTGTTAACATGATGAAAATTTATATTCTTGTTTCTGAGTGCCACTGCTCATTTCCAAAATCTCTCTTTTGGGTGGAAGATATTTTTATTACTAGCTTCACTTACAGTAGGATCAACACAGATGAGGTCTAATAGGCAATGCTAAGATATAAATAGGAATGCAAACAAGCAAAGAAAGTAACATCATCACATTTTTGAAGTGCGAAACTGAGGTATAGAGAAATCAGCTGTGGGCACCAACTACCTGAAAGTGCTCTCTCCAGTTAATTTAAGAGTTCCACAAAATTCACCTGGAAAATCTGTTGTAAAACAGCAAATTCAGCCTTGATTTCCAGAGTCCTAGATTGCTACCTCAAGAAAAAAATCCAATTTTTCAAAATGCAAAAGACGATTAAGAGATAAGACAGAACATTTGTACTGACAGTGGAAATACTTGTATAAATCATGTAGATGATGAAATATGATGCCTTTAAATATGCTGGATAAAATCATTACACTATGATTCAAAAATACAGCAGAAGAAGATAACAGATGCTTATACTCATCACTTTATTAGATATTCCTCCTCAGAACATGGTCTGGGCCACGTTTTTAACCAGTGGGTTTTGTGACACTGAGCTAGGAACTCTTCACATGTTGGTGCTGTGTTATGGTAAGCTGTGTCTCATGACGGCTACTTGAGAAAGTAAGACTTTGAAACAAATCACAAAACCAGACATGAAACTGAAAATCAAAGCCTAAGAGCACAGTGCTGTGGCCGTTTAGCGAATTTGGACTTTTCCAGGTGATATACCCAACCTGTAGATCAGAATTTGTCTGCAGAGGGGAAGGGATACAGGCAGTGCTGGACTGCATGAATCCAGTGGTCGATCTGGTCCAATATGCCACCTGGTAGGGACCAAGGAGGCATCAGAAGAAGGTTCAAGATATTTATCTCATGAGGGAATGTTCCTGCTTTCCCACACAAGGTTAAGGTCTTCTCAATCCTGGATGTATAAGGATTTATTTCCTTTCTCTTGTTTCCGTTGAAAGAAAACTGTTCTTTACTGTTTTGAGTATTCTGCAGACTATCTGGTGAGTAAGGAGCTTTCATCACATAGAAACAAAAATAGAGAGAGTTTTATGGGGTGTGTTTCATTCCCGTTGGGTGCCCACCAGCCATGACTACTGCCCTTTGGGCCACACAATCGACCTCCTCACTCATCAAGATAAATGTCGTATCAGCCCTGCAGTAAGCCATCATCTATTCTTGAGAAACAAAGAGAGTATATAGCATGACCTTCCTTGAAATATTGGATCTATTTACACAGGTTTGCGTGGACCACATTACTTATGAGTCACCAAGGGGAAACTGAGCTCCTTGTAGATAAAGCGATCAGTGCAAACCACTGTAAATAAATCTGAAATTTCTATGAAGGTCGCACTGTGTCTGATTTATACTTCAGCACCCTATGAAATAATGTTGACCAGGTAAGTGGTTTTCAATTATTTTTTTTTTATTCACACAAGAAAAGGAAAAAAAGAAAACCAAACCTTTTCTGTAGGATAAGGGACTGCTCTATTTTAAAGTGCATCTAGTTAGAGAGATGACATATGTCCAGGAAGTAAGTTATTGTCTGGCATAAGGCCAAATGTTCCTGGATCTGATTCTGCCACCCTAACTAACCAGGATGACTTGAATGGGCATACAGGGCAGAGTTAAACCCAGCAGCAGACACAAATGATTCTTAGACAGTTTGAAGCTCAATTTCCCTGATTAATCTATACCTTTGTTTTCATTATTAACCCCAGTATAGGTCAAATCTGAGTGACGTGTTTGTATCACTAAAGTAGGAGCTATCATAAGTGCAGGTTTTTGGTCTTGCAAGGTAAGAAATGCTCCAGTGGCCATATTATAAGAGTGGAAGTCAGGAATGTTGCTTCTGTCATTAATCTGTTTTGTGACCAGTTTGACTTCCCCTTCCAGCTTTCATCTGACCTGTCTGTTAAAGCAGGCAAGCCCCTGGTATCGGAGGAGACTAATTGATGCAATCAGGAGCAATAACATGAGGACTCCATTTTAGGTTCAGGGATATTGATAGGTGTTCTACTTGCTGTCCATAACATCATTGGAAGGTAAAAATGGTATCTAGCAAGTAAACTTTGTCACCTTGCATGTCCTTCTGAGCCCCAAAATGTATGTTTTAGTGTTCTAAAGAGGGTGAAATAAAAACAATTATAAAGCACCTGAGCTTAGTACAGAAAGAAAAATATTTTGAGAATTACAGAAAGGTTGAACTCGCCTGGACCATTACTCATTCTCACAGAAATAAGTTTTACTTAACACAGTGGAAAGTCAAGATTCAGGAAGACTGGGAGGATCTTCAGAGACACTAAGCAACCTCAGCCATCACAGCAGATGAACTTCAAATCTGGCAAGGACAACGATGCTCTCTGGAAAAAGAGAAAACTCAGAGTTGCTTCATGACTCTTCCACAATCTCAGGGAAACATGGTTTCTTTAAGAATTCCTGGAAAATATGCCCAGTGCTCAAACTTCAGCCCAGTTTTTAAAGTTCTTAATAAAATGGCCTGGGTTAGAAGCTGATCTAAAGAACAGCCTTCCAGGGAGTCTGGCTACAATAAGGTTTTTCTAAACCAGACTGAGATTTTAAAAACAAATTGGTTAATTTAAACCTGACTGAGACCAGCGTTTTGCCAGCCTCAGCAGTTCTGCCACACCTCAGGACCTTTTATCAAATCTATGCCTCAGCAAATTTAAATGCTAGTTTAACTGCTGTTGTTAGTTAAATGACAGTTAATTACATCCTTGTAGCTCAGATTAATCGCTTTAACATATGAGTAGCTTACACATTGGACAGGATGTATCTGAAATGTCTCTGGGAATGCTGAGTCAGAGCAGCAGTTTTCCCTTCACTCTGAAACCACCTATCTGCCCCACCAAGGGCAAACCTGAGCACACACCAGCCCTCCTGTGCCATCCTCAGGCACAGGAGGTGTCTCAGCTGGGCTGGTCACTGCCTTCCCAGGGAATGGATTGAGAACAGCCTCATGGCACACAGGACTGTCAAAAGCACTGGAACAGGTTCCCTGAAGAGAAGGTGGATACCACATCCCTTGAGACGCTCAGGGTTAGGTTGGATGGGGCTCTGAGTAGCCTGGTCTAGATGAAGATGTCCCTGGTTATTACAGAGATGTTGGATTAGATGGCCCCTATAGGTCCCTTCCAACCCAAACTATGCTATGGTTCTATAGGATTGGAGGCTAAAAAATTGTTAAAGTAGAATGATCACATTAAACAGGTGGGGTTTTTTGCTGCTATTATTAACATGATTATGATTGTGTCAGTTTTTCTCACAAATACCAGACAGGAAGAAACCCCAAGTTGTCCCAGTCCCTGTGTAAACTCCAATCCATATCCTAGGAAACTGCCACTTCAACTTTACAGTTAAATTACATCAAGTGATTGCTATTTAATTTGAGTGTAATGGCTTTAGAGTAACTGCACTGCAAAACCATCTATGCAAAATATTAATTCATTTTTTTATTTATTTCATTTGGTAGTTGGTTTTGCTGTCTTATCTTCACCCAGGTTTATCAGTAGTCTGGCGACCCTTAAAGACCATGTGAGAAGTGGTACAGCCTTGGCAACGGCTAAATCCTAGCAGAAGTCTCTCCGAAACTCACTGTAAAGCTCTCCCATTCTGTTGCTCCACAGACCCTGCTTCACCATCTGCCTTGTGAATTAGATTTTTTGTTGCTATATTTCACAGGTTCAAAAATATGGTTATTATGATCCATAAACCAGCTTTCACAGAGATTATTAATTAAGTCCCAAATATTGTACTGACGTGCTTTGTGAAATATTACTCCAACATCAGAGCACTGCTGCTGTTATGACCCATCTGCATAATATTATCTCATAGTGCTGAAAGGCCCCAAGTTTTGTGTTTGCTGCAGAGGATGGGGGGAGTTCTGTTTTGTTATCCCTCGTAGCAGTTCGAGAAGTAAAACCTGGAGCCTTAAAGTCAGGTGGGTGAGATAAATTGAAACGGATCTTATTGCTCCCAAACACTCTCCTGGAAACAATGGCATCTTGACATTTTATCAGTCACTCATGCGGTCATTCTCAGCGGTATCAGCCAGAGCTTGAAGGATAGAGCCGTAAAGAAAGGATTGTCAGCCATAAACATTCCTCAAAACCATGAAAGCCACAAATGAAAGCTTAAGTAATGGAGGACGGAATACCCTTGATATTTCAACAATTACCTGCAACAACAGGCTTTGTTCAGAGCCCTGGCCATTTTTTCAAAAGCCTTTAGTTGTCATGGCCAGAATAGGATAGAGGAAAAAAAAAAGAAAAATGGAAAAAAGAAAAAGAGAAAAAGAGAAAAAGAGAAGGATCAAAAGCTCTGATGTGAAAACATAAACTTGAGTGGCTGCATATATGAGGAAGTTTATGGAAATTTTTCATTTTTTAAAAATCAAGATTTATTGCCAGATATTAGAATTATTAGGCTGGTAGCGAGATACTTCCTTTTTTTTCTTTTTTTCTCCAAGAGATCATTAGAAAGACATTCATGCTGCTGAGCTGTTACCTCTCTGGTCATTTCTGATGTCAAATTACAGAAGAAAAAAATGACACTTGCAAGCACATGGCAATTTGAAGAAGCTTCAGTAACAGGCAGAAGCGAGCAAGTGAAAAAACAAAAGTGAATTCAACTTCATTACACTTCAGGAAAAATATCATATTTATGTGCAAGATTAAAAAAAATAAAGAAAGGAAATCTAGTTTTAAATAGTCTTTGTGCCAATATTTTAGCAATTTAGAGCTCTTAGAAACAATATAAAATGTAGTGATTGTTATCCAAGTCAACCCAAACTCTGGAGGCAGCAAACATGAAAGGTTAAATGCTCTAGAAATTGCATTTGTAGAGTTTCTCAACTTAGGAGATTAATAGTTACTCAAAACAGTGGATAAATATTAGTAAAGGACCATTAGCAGGGAAAAACACATCAGTGAATCAGAGCTTCCCAGCTTATCAGATCAATTTTAAACAGGTTTATCTTGAACTTTTCCAGCACCTTAATGAGGAACAAATTGGTTTTTTACCCCTTTTTGTTTCCTGAGGTTTTGCTGATTTTTTGTTGTTCGGTATATGGCACCTTTAATATAAATGGGTCAGTGGCATATGAGTGTTAATTCCCTCTCCTTGCAGGTTCTTGGACACTGTAATATTATGAAAGTTTCCTTTTCTTACTCTGCTCATGGTCACCAACAGTATAAGAAGAAATGAGTTACTGTTGTTTTATGTTTCCTACATAGGCAGAAGAGAACAAGTAATGAATGTAAACAGATACAGAAAAAGGAGACTAGCTTTTTCTTTCCTTTTATATATATACATATATATACATAGACAACAATATGAACAGCTAAGCTGGAGCTTGTACACTGACATGAGTAAGCCTGTGGCCAGAGAGAAAAGAATCATACCCTGTGTTTGCAAGTAAATATTGAACCAGGCAATTGAATAGGAAAGCTCTGTTTTAACTTTTAGATCTCCGGGAGGTTTTAAAAAACAAAACAAAATGAAACCAAACCAAACAAACAAAATACACAAAAACAACCAACCAAACAAGCAAACAAAAAAAGGAGAGTGATGGAGAGTGATATTTAAAATACAGTCCTTGCTAAAGCAACAGAACAAACACATTATACTTTATTAATGGCAGAGCAGAGAGCACAGCAGTTCTCTGTTTCAACTATTCACTTACTCATGTAGAAACCTGAGTTCATTCAAAATGCTCCAGGACATGCCTGTGGCCCCTCACTGTCATTCCAAGAAACTGCAAGTCCCCATAAATCCTAGACCATTTCTGACATGGTGACGTGGATCACTTAAACACCCAAGATTGTCTCAGATGATTCAAAACACCCAGGGGAAAGAAACTGGAATTAACTTGGAGAGCTAAACCTTCTAAGACACGCAGACATCTGCCTCTGGGCCAGGCATCTCGTTGGCTATTGACTTCTGTGGGCTTCAAATAACATTTGGCATCTAAATGCTTCTGTGGAGCTGACTACAGGATCTTTTTCCCTGGGGTACCTCTGTCTGGAGTTCATAACATTGCTCTGCGACCTGGAGGCTGGGTTTTGCTCCTGACCAGTTGAGTAAATCTTGATGATCCATTACCCACCTTTGCTTTCATTTGGCATTGTATGAGTTTGGTGTATTTAAATAGCTGCCTGCAAGGCTGGTTTTCTCTATGCCACTGCAAACAGAGACCAGACTCATTTGGACACTGTCAAAGGCTGAGGTAACAGATTAGTTTCCATGGCCTTTGGATACAGTTTGTCATTTTGGAGGAGTGCTGGAAGCTGTTTATGCCCTGAGGTGTCTGTGAGATGGGAAGCAGTTACCTTGTGGACCTGTAAAGTTTCATGGAGAAACTTGCCCCCACCTCCATCAGCATTTGTATGTCTCCTGGAGGAGGGATATCATGCGATCCCCTTCTACCCACGGACCTCACAGACCATTCTCCTCCCTTAATTTCCTGGCCATATAAACCTGTCAGGATCCTACAAAAGTCTGTTTACATAAAGCATAACTTTTCACCAAAAATCCTAACAAGTTCTGACATCAGCAGTTCACTTTATACATAATTTTGATGTAGATGGTCTAACAGGATAATTTAGAACTCTGTTTATAACAATTGCAGCTGACAAGCAGATGAATCTGCCCTTATACATTTTTACTTATAACAGGCATTGTCTGAATTCTGCAAATAATGATGTTAGCAAGTTTAGAAGTTTTCTAAACTGGATTTCTTTCAGATTCATATATTGATCCCATTTTCACAGCAAAAAAACCCAAAATTCTTTTTGTGTGAATACTTCACATTTTTATAGGGGAAGGAACAGAGCTACCACAGGGTTAAATGTTGCAGTATAGGTCTGAGCAAGTTGAAATAGAAAGCAACACATCTACTTCCTCCAATGAAATATGCATTTCATCTTCCATGAAGACTTGTTTCTTGCTAGTCTCTGTCAGCAGGAGCCATCAACATAACAGTGTTTTGCTGACCTGTGAAAGAGCTTCTGGTATCCACTACTCAAAAGCTCCATTAGGATGGAATCATTTAAGCTGATTCTGTAACAATGTGAAACTTTTGTAAAATGAGGTTAGGAGGTTGATGCATTTTATATAACCAAATGCAACCATTTTGGGCCTGAACTTGTGAGCTGCTGAATAGTCTCAGCTTCCATTAACGTCACAGACATGCTCAGCGTTTTATGAGATCAATATCAATGAAATCTAAAATCTTAAGATAATGTTTTAGTTACAGTAATAGCAGTGAAAGTGCATAGGAATTTGAAGGCATTTCCAAAATAAAAGAAACAAAACCCATGGCATGTTTACTTGTTACTGATGACAGTTTCTAGTTAAATCTTTGCTTTGTTTTGTTTGCCCTGCCTTACTTCCTTCCTCTTTAATCTGGAATACCTCCTAGAACACATAGTAAAGCAAATCCAATTCATTACTTAATATATTTTTGACACTGTTGCTCAACCAATCACCAACTATATTAATTTGTTAATAATTACTTGGGCAGTTCTAGTTTTTAATGAGTACAACATAACACAGTCAGCCCATTAAACATAAATGTAAGGGCCAGTAACCAATCTAGATTAATCAGATCTGAAATCTAGTCTAAAAAGAATGAATTCCAGCTCCCTGGGGCTTTTCTCAGGAAAGTTTATAATTTAGTCACGCGTATAAATGTACTGAACACTGTCGCAAACCTTGTTGAGTCCAGTTGCTTCTAACAGGAGGCAAGTTCCACAGCCATATTCCTCTAACACATACAATTTTTATCACCTTTTCTACGCTAAATATATTAATTTGTAGTTTATCCCTATAAAAAAGATCTTGGTGATACCATTAATGCATATGGCATCTGAACCCATAGAGGTTTTAAGTCTTTTTCTGGAAGATGTTCAAGATCCTCCATTTCTACTGACTGCAGCAGGCCTGAACAGTGTCCACCAGCAAGATCAGAGCTAGGATACTTCCAATAATTCCATCAGTGCAACGAGAAACAGTACTGCTAAGAAGCAGGCAAAATTATAGTTTGTGGGAAGTTATAAACCATTTTCCAAAAATATCCTTTCATCTTGAAACTTCTAGTACTTGAACACAGAGATCCCTCCTCTTTCTCAGGCTATTTATCATTTTTAGAGGCTATAAATTATACACACCGAGCACCAATTTTATACACCAACAACCATAACAATGCAGTTGCAAAACAGAACACTCTGAAGGGTATGTTCCCCTTTCAAAAAGGATAAGGAAGAATAATAATGCAATGCCTAGGTCTGCAGTAACGTTTTCTGTTCAAGGATCTCAAACTGTTATAAAGGAGCCATTAACCTCATTAAACACCTGTGAGACAGGAAATTAGCCATTATCTTCACTGCTTTCCATGAAGAGGAAGAATAGGGAGGCTATCCTAACGTTCGTGTACCTTAAGAGTAAGTTTTACAAATGTTTTCCACTCTTGCTATGACTGGTTCAACTTCATCAGTTTTAAGAAAATTCAGGAGCAATATATTGATTGTTCTCAGCCATGAGAGATTACATGATATATAACATGCTGACAACAATGCTGGATAGATCAGCCTCCTAACACCAACTGACTGACTGTTGTTAGTATTGACATTAAGTGAATTCATTGGGAGGAAAAGTTGTACTACAGAAATCAAAAATCCACATCACCACCTTCTCTCAAGCCAGGGGTTAACTGATGGAGTTTGGGATCTCCCATCACCTGGAAAGCAGCATTGTCTCTTAGGAGAGCTTGCCATAAACTGAAAGTAGGGAGTTACCCTTAACTCACTGCCAAGGGGGACATCCTGAGCGAAGAGGGCTGAGCAGCAAAGCCAGAGCTGGCAGGATGCTGCACCTGTTTTCCTCCTGGATATCTCTTGGTGATCACCATTTAGCTGAGTTCTGGATCACAGATCAGAGTTAACCTCCCTCCAGTCACTGAAGAGTGACTGTCACCTTGGATAGATTCAGATTTTTGCTCTTGTCTGTCTGGAAAAGCCTAGAGCTGAGCTTGGCATCCTGAGCTTTTTTATATTCAGCAGCGATTCAGTCAGCAGCATATGGAGCTGTATTCAAGCCAAATATGTGGGTACTGCAGTCTGTAGAGCTGAATCCCACCCTGTTTTACACTGTTGCTGTCAGGCATCCATTTTTTCAGATACTGAGATGCCAGAGCTGGCTGTCTCAGTCTTTTCCTTGTGTGTTTATAGTCTATGCAACATTTTGACTCCTGCTTTTGCTTTATTAACAGTATTTTTTACAAAGTTTCCTGGACTAACAGGCCTAGAGAAGCTTGTCAGATTACTTGGGGTCATCAGCACAGAAACAGAATCCAAATAATATGTATCTTCTGCCCCCAGATCACCAGGCATCATCTCCACACCAGGAAGACGTGATTTCTACCAAGAGTTAGCTTATTTTCCAGGTGAAGTCTATTCTGAAACATCTCTGTAGCTGTCTCCAGAGTCTGATTGTCTCCATTTGAAAATCACTCAGCTCCACTCTGACACAGTTACTGGTACAGGGAGGCCTTGCTAAATTGCTGTATTGCTTATCTTTCAACTTTGCTACCTTTTCTCTTTTTAATACTACCTCTAGATTCTTAGGAGATTACAGATGTTATATATTCACCTAGAAATACATAAACTAACAAGTCATTTCTTAGATACTTGAACAATTAAGAAATATTTATTTTCAGCCAGTATTTAGGAGGAAATTTCCAATTTTTGCTTTGCTTCATAACCATTATGAAGGCCACTCTTTGTTCACCCTTGTTACCAAGTACATGATATGAAAAATGCCAACACTGCAGCTTATGCAAAATGTCTTACTTTACATTTTTCACCAGCTTTTACTTTGAGAGATGTGGTAAGGATATTTAGGGAGTTTGGGGTTGAGGGATGTGAGACATCAGTTCCCCAAACTCCAGCATAACCACTGTGGTAAGAGCTGAGCATACCATGAGTCAGAGCATCCCTGAAGTGCAGAACAGGCAAATGAGACAAAAGATGAGTAAGTAAATGTCCACAGAGGCACCTGGCCAAAGTTATAGGAGAGGTCAAGGGGAGAATGAAACATGGATCACAAAGCTCTCATCTTTTACTAAATGCTCTTCCCACAAGGTGAAAAGGACTTAATTTAACGTTTCCATTTCAGTACCTATCACCACATAAGACTCTCCTACCTGTTTTCCAGACTAATTACATAGTTTTAAAATTCTTAGGTTTTCATCTGGACTAGCAGTCAGAATGAGATGCAAAACAAAATTAATCATGAGAAGGAAAACCCGTTTGCTTAACCCTTTCTGCAGTGATGTTCACAGGAGACACATGTGTCATCTGATGACTTTTTGGGGAAGGCCAAATCATAGTTTTGCACCATGCTCTTGAACAAAAATCATTCTCTCCTTCCCACCCTCCAAGTGCATATAAAAGTCAGAAGTGTGTAGTCTTTGCTCTTTGTAAATATGCCGACCTGGAATATGAATTCAAGTTTGAGAATGTGCTTTGCTTGATCTGGAACTCACTTTGCCAAGAGGATGCAAACAAGAACATATAAGTGCTGACAGTTCTCCAATGCCATTTCCACAAATCCTCCTCCAGGGACAGATAAATAATGAAATGACTGAATGGGAAATAACACTAAAGCATCTCAGCCCACAGAACCACAGGATATGCACTAGACACACATGGGTGAATGCTGAAATGCTGAGAACATTTAGTAACACAGATAGGACTTTGGGAATCCTCATGCTTGTCTAGGCTAACTGAAGCATAAATCTGGAGTAAATGGAGCAACAGTGATGCAAACTGTCATAACAGATTGAGAACCAGACTCAGAGTTGCTACCATCTACCTACATGACAGGAAAAATCTTCATCATCTCTATATCAAGGTATATTTCTTGATATTTCTCTTTTGAACACCTACTCTGCTGTTTTAGTGGCACTGAAATGCAAAATATTCATCTTACATTTTCCACAGCTGACTCCCATTCTGCTAATTCAGTTATGCAAGACTTGACCCAAATGATGCCTCTCTTGGATTTTTTGGGGTTTTTTTAATTACTTTGCTGATACTGGTAGGCAGTCTTTATGTCCAAGGCTGAGAGTGAACTGAGTTTGATCAGGCAAATCTTTACTCCCAAGACTGTGCTGTTGACTAGAATGGTAAAGTGTGCTCTCCGTTAAGTGTATTAAGCAAAACAGCATAACAGCATGCAGCATTTTAGACTTGTAGCCTACAATTTCCCCTCCTGCCCATATCAGGGAGATCTATTATCCTGCAAGCATGGGATTTTTCCATTCAGTGACCATTTCCTTTCCTATTCATTGCTAACATGCTATTAACCATTTCAACTGCTTCTAAGAATTGAGCTGATGTTTGCAGAGGAGTATCAACCTGATTGTTAAATATTTCCTTAAAGTTCTTTATAGAATAGGGTGAGGTTTTTTCCATATTTAGATTCCTCTGACTATTAGGGGACCATATATCACTAGAAATTCATATATGAACTCTGGGAGTTGTCAGACACATCAGGGTCTCCAAGTCTGAGGAATTAATGCTTGTTATTGAAAAGATTTACTTCAGCTTTCTCTAAGCAAAAGACAACTGAAGGACCTACAGTCTTGTTCTGCAGTCATTAGGCTGTCATCCTCTTCTCCCCACTTAAAAGTTTCTTGTTGTCTCCTCTCTTCTCAGTCACAGAGGTACTCTGATTCAAGACAATGACATCAGTGGCCCAATTTTCTGCTGTGGGCTTTAGATATAACACATCTCTTTTGGTTACCCAGTACCATTTTTTTTTTTGTTATCCAGCAAGCCATAGGTTTCTTTCTAATATGATACATGTTGTTCTATGGGAGTTTTTCTGATTTTTATGAGAGACTGTCCCACTTGGACCCACCTTTAACAATAAGAGGCAGGAAAGGGTCTTAAGCCCCTTAAAACCAGCTTAAAAGGGAAATGATTTTCATACAGCAGCTCTTCAGTTTTCAAATGGTTCTTGCTCATTGTGCTTTGATCCTATTGATGCTGAATGCTCTCTTGCTATACCTTAGTGTGATATAATGGAAGGAACACCATGTGGTAGTCTGCAGAAAAGTCGATTAAACTAGCAGACATAAAACTGCAAACAGCTTTTACGCGTCACTAATGGACTGGGACCGCTTGGCTTTTATGATAGCTCAGAAAACCTCACACACCTGAGGTGCTGTAAAAATGAGTAACAGTTAAAAACAGGAAGAAATATAAAGGACAAGGTGCAAAGCTAGATGGCTTTTGGCATGAGCTGTTCAACAGTGTCAGACCATGGTCTGTTTATAGTTACAAACAAAATGAGCTCTCCTTTTCACGGGAGACCTGCCTTTATCCCAAATGTACCCTGGAAACCTGGTGATCAAAAATTTGACTATTAGCAGAGTCCCTTTCCATCTGTTAAAAAGAGGGAATGGCTTTGGTCAACAGGGACATTTAAACTGTACGTTCAATATTTGCCTAACTAAGGATGAGATTCGGCACTTCTCTCAGACTTAGCAGAAACACTGGTCATTAAATATTTCCCCATATCATGTTTAGCTCTGGCCATTGCTGCCTGTCTTTCACTTTCAGACCCTCAAGGCTTTTTGCCTTGTCACCATGTTGCCACATGTAAAGTCCACATGGTGCTGTCTCTCCTTTTAGGGCTCAGGACTCAGGACAAAAGTTCTGCCAAATCCTTTTCTCCTCTCCTCAACTGGCAGACACATGGGCTAATTCTCCAAGACAAACTTAACAAAGCAGTATCAGAGAAATGACAAATTTCTATAAATAATGCTGAATACTGCAAATGATATGCCTGAAAATTCACTTGATCATTAAACAAGAGAAGATGCCTTCTGTAAAATAAATAAACCATGAAAAGAGAAGGCAAACTTGCAATTTAATATTCATAAGGACTGAACTGCTCAGGAAGATCTTGGCAAAATGTGAAGACACTCTGTGTGTCATGCACTTTTGACAGATGCTGTCCCCAAAGAAAAGCTGAAGCCAAGTCTGACACCTGACTCATACCAAGAGGGAAGACAGAGAAATCTCCAATGCTGGCTCAACTAGGCAGGAGACAGCAGGGTTTTTTATGGCAAAATCTTTTTACTGTCATAAATTTTCATGCTCTATACCTGGATACGATGATGAGAGGCGATGGATTAGATCCATTTGTCATTATTAAGGTTCTTGCTCATAGTTGGAGGAAAAAAGTTAACTTGCATATAGTATAGCTCAGTTAAGTGGAAACCACACATCCTAAAGAAAACCAACCCTAATTGCAGGGCTTTGACCTAAAATGAATCAGGTTTGGTTTTAACTGACTGAGCACCAAAATGTATATTCTATTATTTTTTATCTTGCTGTGGTAATTAATGTAAGAAATGTTTCATGGCAAGTTAACTTCGCCTGTAATATCCTCAGATTAAAGAAATTGGAAATAGCATCTCTGTCAGAGTGGTTGCACAGTGTTCTCATCCCCTGAAGGAAACCCAAGCTCGGCTGATTAAGAAGACTTCAGCTTTTGATCATGAGTTATTGGATATCGACCTATCATTCAGTCAGGGCTGCAGACTGACTGTCCTGAACTGAAAGGCTTGGAATCAGATCACATCCACGGGGAACAGCTCTCCAAGCAAAACTTCCTTCTCATCTAAATCAAGTCTACAAATAGCAACTCACGTTTGTCAGACATTCATCAAATGTGACATGCTTCATGGAGCCAGGCCACAAAAACACAGGAACCTGTCATAATAACCTCACGAAAGGCAGTAGACGGTCCTGATGCTGTATGACATGCTGGGGAGCAGATATCGTGCTTCCCAAGCAGGTGAATGTAAAACTCAATCTTGTAGAAAGAGAAATTGTCACTCATAAATCAGGGGGGAGGAAGAAAAAAAAAAAAAGGATACTATCTGATCCAATTAAAGTGTACATTGATTACTGTCAGGTTGCAGAAATGCTGACACACAAGGATTGATCCTGCTTGAAGATGGCGCATGAAGCAGCAAGCCCCAAAACTGGGGCCTATCGGTCTTTCCAAACCCCCAAAAAGCAGCTGCTAAACCCAGGCACAGAAGTTCTCCAGAGTTAGGTATCTCAGCCTATCTCTTAAAAACACTATTGGTTTGGTCAACAATTGTCACTGTTGTTGTTATTGGTCAGTACAGAATGCTGCAATTTAGATCCTCCTGCAGCAAAGAGCTGCCTGCAAGTCTCTAGGCTATGCAAGGACCAGCTCCACCAAAACACAGCAGACAAGATATGATGAGCAAGACCAGTCAGTGTCTACCCAAGCCCAGCCAGGTTAAACAGGGCAGCAGGACTGCATCAGGAGGTAGCACAAGGGGAATGTTTTGAAATATAGCTGAAATCAACATCAAAAGAAAGTAAAGTAAGACAAAAATCTTCCAAAAAAAGAGACGCTTTTAACAAAACTGCCTCCTTTTCAGGATTAGGGAGTGAGAGAAAGTAGGTTTAGATTGAAAGAAATTCTTGGCTGTGTGGGTGGTGAGGCCCTGCACAGGTTGTTGAAAGAAGCTGTGGCTGCCCCATCCCTGGAAGTGTTCAAGGCCAGGTTGGACAAGGCTTTGGAGCAATCTGGGATAGTGTCCCTGCCCATGGCAGGGGGTGGAACAAGATGTGCTTTAACATTTATTCCAACCCAAATAATTTTGTGATTCTATGAAAACTCTTTTGCCCCTAATGATTTGTTTCTTCTGAAAATCTTCCCTTTTCTAAGTGGACATTTTCTCCCCTCACCAATCTTCCTTTATAGCCCTTTCTTTCTATTTTCAACTTCCTACTATCCCATTTTTCTGTAATGAAAGCAGAGATAAAGTTAGGAAAATAAAATTACAGATTAACATTTTAAACAAAATTTTCACAACAAAAATCTCAAATAAATATTAATCTGTTTTGGAAAGACAAATAAAAATTTTTAAAAAAATCTTATTTAAGTAGATTTACTGGAAAAATCCTATACCCAGTAACAAATTCATTTATTTTCTTGTCCTAAAAGAAAAGAAAGATGGATGGGTTTAGTTCACCCAGTAAGTGGTTCAGGGGCCCACTGTGTCCAGTTGTGTCACACCCAGACACATCCACAACAGTCACATGTGGATGTTTCTGTGCCATAGACAGTATGAAATGATACCTACATTTATACTACTCAAAGTGTATCCCCTTAGGTTAAATTACATCAATTTTCCTTGTGCCAGTTCACTCACCTTCAAAAAAAAGGAAACTAATGTGTCTTGTGAGCACTTCCAAAATTCTATTTAATCTGTTGACAAAATTATAGACAGAAAATATTAAAATACATGGATCTATCTATCTAATGTATTGATACATTTTGAATCAGTAGAGGAAGTGATGTTATACACCACTTAATATTCCACCAGATAAATATTCCAATTGACTGGCCAGAAGGAGTGTAAAACTCAGCCTTCCCCTGGAAGAAGTCATGACTGCTCAACTTTGACTTAGGTCTTTTAGCAAAATAGATAATTGCTGAAGTAGCTTATAGCTGATTTTTTTCATGTAAAACAATAGATGTCAGTAGTTTGCAGATAGAAATTCTTTCCCTTTTGCTGGTCAAATTCTAAATTACTGTGACAGACATTTCAATGACAACCTGCGATGGTGAGAGCTGGGTAACAGTGCCCAATCAGTTTATGTATGGGACTTTGCAGCCTGTGAGCTTGAACTTACAAAAAGCTCCCAAAACTGCAAGGCACCTTGAAAAAATCTGCACATAGAACTTCACATAGGCACACCCTTCTTCCTAACACAAGACATAAGAGATCTTTTATACCATGACAAAAAAGTGATAAAAATGCCCCCCTGGATGGTTGAGAATTTGCAGCAGGAATGAGGTGGTTTATGATTAACACCCTGTGAGGAGGATGCTGTAAACAAAGCATTATTTTGTATTGCAAATAAATGGGGCTGCTAAGTACTGTATGAATCCCCCCAGGTACCAGTGGTCCACAGCTCTGAGAAAAATGCATTTGCAGAGCACTTAGTGTCAAGAAAGCCCATCTCTTGGTGCCAAAGGGTTAAGAGTCTCTCCAAATCAGAGGATAAACTCATTAAAATGGGCCATTACTGGAGAAAGAAGAAACCCCAAGACTCCTTCCCCATTTCTTTGCTAGGTTAGCAGGAGGAACCAAAGAGCATAATATAGGTTTGAGTGCACATAAAACAATAGTAAGCTCCATAAGGAATGAGGATTCCAAAGTAAATAGAATACTGAAAGTCAGCAGAGGCAAAAGTTAACTTAATATAAAATACTTGACTCTCACGTAAGGCATTAGGATGCTGTTTTGGCAGCCAGAACTAATAGCAGTCTTGCTGAAAGGGTATTGGCTTCAGAAAGAAGACAAATACAATCCCAATTCCTTTTTCCTGCCACACACTGGAGATGAGTGAAACCCAAGGGGGAAATTCTTATTACAGCAAATAGGTGCAAGTCCACAGGAAAAATTAAGTCAACTTGACAATCTACAAATTTCCTTTCAAGCATGAAAGGTGGATGAAAACAGAAGGTTATTTTTAAATCCAAACCACAGTATTTTGTATCTGTTAATATCATTGCTGAAGAATAAGGAACACAGGAAAAGAGTTCATAATGAATACAAGCTTCATTTCACTGGCACAAAGCCAGGACAAAATAACTTTTGTTAGACAAGCAATATTAGACAATCTAATACCAGGAAGAGACGTTTTTCCTTCTTCCCATCAGAGGCTGTGAGACCTGGCAGTCTGTCCACAGCTTTCCGGGTGAAGATGCAAACCAAGGTAAAATCTTCTTATCCCTGACTTTGCTGGGTAAGGAATATACAGCACAATGTTCCCCAGTTAAAAAAAAAAAAAAAAATCCTTTACTGTGTGCTTCACATTCCTTCTGATTTATTCCTCTGCAGACAAAAGAGGATTAGGGATAATCAAAGTTTGCCATCAGCATACCTGTACTATTCCACAAATGAAAGACCTTGAGCTTTGTGGAAAATACCTATAGTGTTAGGTAGGCATCTGCTAGACTCTTATGGACCTCTAACACGTGTTTTGAAATGCTCAGGCATGCCAGGACCTAGCAGTATTAAATCTTGCTTTTGTAGGTGGAAAAAATTGCAATCCATGCTCTGTTACAGTGAATTGACCGTACAGATCAAATTATATCCTACCCACTACACAGAGACAGATACACTCCTGAATCTTGGGCTCAAAGGCTCCCAACTCCCTTCTTGCATCCAGCACCATGCACTTCCACTGTACATTTTGGGTATGGAAAATAAATACTTCCCTCTCCAAATGCATTGTGGTTTGGGTATACAACAACACAAGCATGATAGAATCAGTCAAGATTGTACCTGGGGCAAAAACAGTCAGTTTGGGAATGAAATGCCAACTGCTAAAATCACATCTTTCCTTGATGTTCTGAAAAGTGGTTGCTTGGGTTTTTTTCCCCCATTGCCGATCCAGATGTCCTTCCTGTTGAGTGAGAAAATCAAAGCACACCACTCTGTTCAAGTTGCTGTACGAGCTCTAAGCACATGTGGCTGTCATGAAAGCATGCTCGACAAGGAGAAAAGATCTGATGTTGAGGAGCAGAGAGATGCTGAAGGAAAAGAAACTGCATCTCAGGCACTGGAAGAAGGAATTTTACCCTTCCCTTGTAGACCATAGAGTAGTCAAAGGGACATGGCAGATGAGATGAGAGAATTGGTTTGGAAATTTGCTTTGTTGTTTCTCACAGAGGTCACACGGGTGGAGAAACATGTCCAGTCCTAGGGCCAGTCTGCGAACAAAAGGCTGAAGCTTGAAGAGATAATTCCCTGGAGGAAAGAACATAAATTAAAATTCTGAAATGGAAAACATCACAGAGGCTCATAAACAGACAGCATTTAAATGTCTCTGTCAGCAGATACTCTGGATTATCATGTGCTACCTCAGATGCCAAAGAATGACCAGCCAATAAATACAACCAAAATGCCCAATCACAACAAAATGCTACAGGAAATTTCCACACCAAAAGAGGAGTCCCTCTAGCAGTATTTTTCTACGAATTTGCTCTATATGACTTATAACTGAATACTATATATATGTTCCTTAGTTAGCATGATGGGATCTAGCATAATATAGAACAAGTTCATTCCATAGTTGCTACTATGAATTGCATTGTAATGCTATTAACATAAAAGTGTTTGCAGGATTGGGACCTAAGCTGCTACCCCACGAAACTTACCCCAGATCCCTAGATAATGCTTTTTGTAATACTGCTCTTCGACAGCACCTAATTAGAGGACTGCTTGGTGAGAGATCTGTATGACTACCTGTATGCATATATAAATATTGATATAAATAAACATGTAAGTATCTACAGATGAATATATAAATATCTTTACATGGAGAGATTTGAGCCAACATTAAAATACATCTTCTTTCCAGCAATGTCAACAAACTTATAATAGAAGCAGATTTCTGAAAATTTCAGTTAGTTTGGATTTTAAGATTTTTTTGGTACAGATTCATCCTCTTTAATTTTATCTATTTAGTTAATTGCTCTAAGTTACATCTTGGTCACCCTTGTATTTCTCTATAGAAAGAGAGAAGGATATGAAGATATACTTTGAGAAGGTGACTCTGACCTTCTTTGGGTTGAATCACCCTCTGGAGGTGTCTATTTCATCCCTGCCTAAGCAGCTAATATAGGATTGCTTCTTACTTAGCATGCTGACTTAAAAAATTGAAGTTGAATTTGGTCTTTAGTTCCAAATTCCTTGATCAGCCAAATAAAGCAACGTTTTCCCTTATCTGGGGTGGATCAGTAGAAAGGTTTTTGAAGACAGTGAGTTTAGCCTGGTTAGTTCAGTGGTTGACCTCATATTGGGACACGCATCTGGAACTGGTGACATCAATTCTAGAGGTATCAGCCCAACATGACTGACCTGAGATGATTATGTTACAACTTTCTGACAGCTGAAGTCACATGAGGTGCTCCTCTGGCTCCTCTTTTTAATATAAGCATGTTTCCACTCATCTGGGTGCATCTCAGATTTCCTTGAAAAACCATGTCTTAAAATTCAAGCACAGCTAGGATGAAACATAGTGGGTTTTTTTCAATCTCTTGCAGGACTGTACCTATTATTTAGGACAGGAAATGATTTAAGTCTGAGCTAAAAACCCAGGCTCCATTACAGATAATAGAAAGAGGCAAACATCTTCAGAGGGCAATTAATCCCCAGGTTCAGTCCTGATTTTGATAACATGAAAGTTATTTTGGGGTGGGTATGAAATGTAAGCATATCTTGCAACAGGGATAAATAGAAGGAGAGGTGTTATGAGACAAGAAGAGTGAAGGCAGCAGTACAGCTGATAAACATCTGAGCTAGGGGTGTACACACTGGAATTCATCTCATCCAATTTCATCCACTTAAAAGACCATCATCAGGTCCAAGCTAGTCTAGGCTCTTTTCTAGTTGATGGGGAGAGCATGGGGAGAGCAGAGGGCCCATCTGGTATCTCTGCTATTGGCAGTTGAAACACTCACAGCATGTGCCAGCACTTGCCATCAACTTTAGCAAAAACTTTGATAAGTAATTGCTGGGTGGCTTACTTTTAATCAACTTAAGTGAGGTGAGAGGGATTCCATACCAGGGATTTCCTATGGAGAAAAATATGCTTTATTTAAATGGACATAGTCCTTCAAAAATCCTTCTGTGCTATAGGTCCAGGAAATGTAAAGCCTAGAGAAAGAGTACTAGCTCACCTAGTCTAACCACTTGGATATCATCAGCTATTTACTGCCACACAATTATAACTCCACTAAACCCAGTCAAATGTCTTTGCTTAAACCTAATCTGTACTTGGCTACATTTATTTTTCAGTGTTGGACTGAAGACATCAAAAGAAAGAGAATTTCCCTCATCTCTGTAGTTTGTTCTGAGAGTTAATTCCCTTCTCCACTATAAATGTGGACCTTTTTTCCCCATTTGAATTTGTCTGGCTTCCAGCCACAGACTCTTGTTAAGACTTTATCTTCAAGATCCTTTTACAACCCAGCACATTTCCCTTAGGAAGCAACTTACACATGGTCACAGAGGAAATATATAACAGAGCAAGGAACCAAACCTTACACTCTGAAATCTCAGGATAATGCCCAGATCATCAGCTCATCCATGCTGCTGACAGCACTTTGGAGAATGGGGATGGATAATGGTTATTAATGCAGCATGCAGAAGGGGTTTTTACAGGTGAGACTGTGAGAAAGGACAGTGTTACCTCTGTTTCATCCAGTGATACACACTGCATGTGGCAGCTGGGGCACTGCAGAAGAGACCTGGTTATACAGGACACAAATGTCTCAGGAATTCAGCAACGTATGGCTCTGGCCTCCCATGAGACAGACTGTTTCCCACATTTCTGCTTCAGCCTGTTTCTAACCTAATAGCAAATGTCTGCCTTGATTGTACTCTGACTTTCATGAACCAGACAATGCTCTCTGCAACATTGCAAGTAGCCCCTGAGCCTGACATCACTCATCCTCTTCCTCCAGCTTCCCCTCATGGCATCCTGAGGTTATTGTGGCAAAGACACATGAAAGGGCACACAACTTTTACGGAAAGTGGCAAAATTCATATATGAGAAAGTACCTTCTCCCTCCCTGGAGCTTCACCTTGATGATGTGAACTGAAGCTCTGCTCTCTGTCTGCTGCAGCCCCACATAAAAAGAAAATTGTTTCTCATAAATTACTTCAGAAATGCACATTGCATGTTAATTGTAAAATAAACAGTTTAAATTCATTTCATTGAGCACAACATCAGAAAGAAAATGAGCCAACTGCAGTAGATTATTTTTGTTGGATAGGTTTCAATCATCTTTACTGATGCCCTTCATTCTTCTCCTGATTACCATCACTAAAAACCCCCATAGCAAATTTAATTTGAGTATCTATAAATAGAGATATTTATAACTTAGCTGTTTTTTCTCATCCCCCTTTCCTCCTTGCATTACTGATCAGACTTATTTCAGAAATATGTAAAACATCCATGCAAGGACTATGTATGGAGAGGAATCTGGGAACATCACCACCTTCTTTATTATCTGTACTATAGCTGGCCAAAGGAGTAGGTTCAGCCCATTCCCATTTGCTCTGCCCAAAGTTGTCCCATGAGAGTTTTTCTCTTAGCTGCTTATATGAATAGTGCCTATTGGCATTCAGATCCACCCAGGTTAGCAAAGAGTTCCTAATTAGACTGGTTAAACAAACCTAGTGTGCTTTCACAAAAAACAAAACAAAACAAAACAAAAAACCAAAACAACCAAACACACCAAACCAAAACAAAATAGTGAAGCAGATAACACAAATAGCCCATCCCACAGGTCAGCAGGAGCAGAAGGGAATAGGTGAGGCAAGACAGAGAGCAGCATCTTCTTCATCTAGTTGCACTCCATCCAGGAGATATATGATCAAGGCATTAGTGCAAATTCTCATTTGGAATACAAGTGCCATAGCTCTACTGACTTCACACCAATGAGGAGCCAACTGATAAGCTGGATGCAAAACCAGCAAGTTTCACAAGTCTCAGAGATGGGTGGATGTCACCCTTCTGTGTTTGATCTTTTCTTTGACATCCCAAAAATTAAGCAATTCATATTGAAGTCAGAAGTCTACATGTTGAGCCTACATGATCACTTTGTAGGTTGCAAGTCATACCTTAAGGCACAAGATAACTTGAAACTTAGCCCAGGCTTGTTTAAAATTCAGCTCAAGTTCACAGAACTACAAACCTCAGTTAACCCTGTGAACTTGGCTCAGTTTTAGGGTTTGAACAGTCCAGGTCTAAACACATTTAAAATACTTTTTCTTTTTTTTCAAAAGCAGCCTGTTCAACAACTGAAAGCCTTGGGAAAAGTTCCTCTGCATAGGAAAATAGCTAATGCATCAAGTTATGGTTTCTTAATGGCATTCAATTAACACATCACCGTTGTTAGTTGATTAAAAATTAACTGTGAATACACATTTAACATTTAGTACTTACAAATGTTCCTTGATTTATTAAAATTGTCAGGAGTTAAGGAGTCTTGGGATAAGCAAGGAATATTTTCTTTGCCTATTTTGGTAACTCTTTAATGAAGCAAGCAGCTTTTAATAGAGAATTCAGACTTGTTGAAAACTTTTCTGTAAAGCATATTATCAATCATTCTTCAGATATTAAACACTCACTTTTCTCAGTTCATGCTGTTTGTGAAAGTGTGTATTGACTAGCTGCTGCTGCACTGGAATAAACCCCCTACTTCAGAATTGCAAAAGAAGGGAATGTTGTTGGGAAAAGCATGGATGAGTTTCCTCTCATATCGTGTCTGCCAATGGGAAATCTCCACACTGACTTTTTAGGTTGCAGTATGGCAACAAATGCCACCATGGGCCTTTTGCTGTATTGTATTCCAGTGCCACTGTTACATCAACAAGGCAAGAGGTGACATCCCCAGCCTGTGGTTTGGAACAAGGAGATGGAAAGCCACGCTCAGGAGAAGCACAGCCAATGCCTGACATGATGTGCATCCTCCACACAGAGAGTTTCCATGGACTGGCAATCCCACCTCACCTCTGACGTGACTTACAGGACTACTGCTGGCAGACCCATCGATGCAGCCAGCCTGTGTCCCCTGTCATCTGACACCGGTGTAGTTCCTGTTGTGCAGGATTTTCCTAAATTTGGACATGTCAGTACTCATGGTGTATACTGGGCTGGCTCTGACTGCACGTGCAGTTACTGCAATAACATGTTCAAATAGACATTTAAGCCTCTGAAGAAATATTTGTACTCTCAGATGTGGCTAATGTGTTTATTGAACCAGGTCCAGGCAATGACAGGCATGAGGACACTGCGGAAATAGAAACAGTTCAACCAAGAAGCAGCAATAGCAGTGCAAAGAGCTCAACATTTCAGCTAAAAAAGTCAGGGAAAAGAGGACTTTCCTCCTGCCTGAGCACTGACATTTCAGGTCTGCCTACTTTAGTCCATGATCCTGTCTCTCTGATTAAGTGACATATGGACGCAGATCACGAAAACAAGACCCCTACAAGGTGAGCATTTGGTCACCCTGCTCGTGAGATGCTGACAAATATCTCTTAAACACAGAATTTGCCTTCAAACACCATAATTTTCTGTCTTTGCTCTTCCATATTGCTCTACTCCCAGTATAAAACGAATGAGGGGAAAAAATTAAAAAAAGAAAAGAAATGGAAAAAAAATGAAAAAAGCGAGCTTGGGAGCACTTTTTATCATGTTCCCCTCTGACTTGCTCCCAGGGAACACAGCAGTATTTTTCCCTAGTTCTGTACCTAATGAAACTCTTGTCATGATGCAGGGATTAATCTGATTATTTATTATTTGCATTAGGGTGATACCATCTGCCCTTCCTTTCCCTCACTTCTTTTCCTCCCAAGAATGATTAGGGATCTGTTGTGTTGAGCAAGATGGGCACTGTATTAAGAAAAGGTGGTTATCCCTGTTTCAAGGAAGGGAAGTGAGGTGGGGAGAATTTAGTGATTTAGCTGGAGTTTGCTGAAGCACAGTCAAAAGCATCCTATCCATTTCTGTGGGCTGTGTATCAGGCCCTAAGTATAAGCCTGCTCTGCATAAAACATCACTGTGAGACAGAGATTTAAATTGGCTCTGAAATAGCCAAGCGTCTGCACTGCAGCATCGCCACCTGAGGAGAGGCTAGTTCTGGCTGCTCAGGCAGACTGGTCATCCCAGCTTGGTGCTGGTAAACTGAGGTCCTGCAGCCTCCTCATTCAGAGCTGGCTCAACGTACAGCACTCCAGGGTGTATCGAACACAAATGCCCAGGATAACCTCCCTCAACTAGCACAGGCAGCAGTAAAATGAGAAAATAATGTTTTCAACCATAATATGTACTTTACCACCATCCTGTCTCAAAGTATATCTGCCATGCTGACAAAACAGGGTTCAGGATGAATGGTAAAAAGAACATTGCTTTCAGTTTTACCTGCTCTCAAGTATTCTGCCATATTTATTGTGTCTCTTACCAGGTTTAAAATTCGAGTTTATGAGAGACAACCTCATCCATGTATTTCAGTGTCTGGAGGGAGGTGCCAGAGAATGGACCAGGCTCTGCTCAGGGGTGCTGAGCAATAGGACAAGGGACAACGAGCACAAACTGATGCACAGGAAGTTTCACCTGAACATGAGGAAGATCTTTAATCTAAGCATCCTTGAAAATCTGTCTTGTGTGCACTTAAACATGAAGTGTCTGTGCATATCTGACATCCTTAAGCTGAAGTATTTTGCTGCCATTACTTATAGACAGTGATTCCCCAAGAAAAATCTAGCACTAATAACGCTTTTTACCCAGTGGGGATGCTGACTTTCACATGGCCAGAAGTCCATGAGCTGATGACCAGATCCCCACAGTCTCCCTAGATACACCCTACTCTATTTAGTAGACTGGTCTTGTCATGCCACTTGCTTACATGAACCACATGCTGCTGTTACCACCATTTACTGCTTAAGTCTGAGCCTGCCATTCTTCAAGGAAGTGAAAGGAAAGGGCTTACTCACCCCAATGCTCTTCATGTAACAAGCATGACAGAGCTTATATGCCTCAGAGACAAAGAAGGATCTACTCAGGCAACAAGAAAATTCTGTCAGAAAGCAGGTATTTGTCAGGCTGTGAAATAAAAGGCTCATCTCCAGACACACAGAGAAGCCCAAAGCATAATAATGGTGAGGGAGGGGCACCCAAATGACTTCAGGGAAGAAATAAGCCCCTGTCATGCCTCCTCCCAAGGGTGCCCATGAGGAGCATAACCCCACCCTGGTGAGTCACAGGAGCTGCTCTCTGGAGTACCTCAGGGAAAGAGATTGGTCAGTACCCAGGGGCACACATGAGGTGTACCAGAAGAGTGTTTAGGGATAGGATGGAATTTATGGAATATTTGGGAGAAGTAAGAAAACTAAAAAGGTGGGAAGGGGAGGATCAAAATGGTTTGGGAGAGCCAGATATGGAGAAACTGAAGGAAAAGGGGATAAACCAGTCAGCTGTGTGAAAATAGGACTGGCTAGCACACTTGTCTGGATCTTGTGTATGTTTGTGTATGTGTGTGTGCGTGTGTGTGTGTGTTTGTGGTGGTGTGTGCAAGATGTCTGTATCACCCTGGAATGGGGCTGCAACCTCAGGTCCTCCAATGTCCAGGTGCCAGCAACATGAGGGAGATTGGGATTCACATGTAGCTACTGGTCAGACTGAGTGTCTGAGCCCAGCTACTGGTGGATCCACATTTTATCCATTTTGAATAGACTTTCACCCTGATCAGCCAAAGAGGGGACATGATGGATTATGGGTGCTGACTGTGTATGTGCAGAGTGTCTTTGAGGTAGCTGGATCTGGATACATCTCTACATAAATACACATATGTTTGTGTGCCTGTGTCTGCAGAGAATATGTGCTCTGTCTCCATACTCATGGGACCTCTGGTGTGGATCTGTAGCAGTCTCAGCTCTCCCAGGCTGCTGAATTTGGTCTTTCCCTAGCAATATTTTCAAGCCACTAAAAATGCGGAGGTGCCATATGCAACAAATTCAGCAATCTCAGTATTCATAGTCAGACTTTGGAGGTTTGGAGAGGCTACTATATCATAATGCTCTGTTTGATAAGCTTTGCTAGCCAGATCTGAGGAAAGGAAGGAGAAAAGGAGGTACCTTTGGACAGTCCTGCCAGGCAGATGGACAAGGGAGCTTTTCTTTTCAGTTGAATGAACCCAAGCACAATTGTAGGGAACAGTTTATGGTGCAAAAGGAAAGATAATAAGAATCTAATGTGGAGGAAATTTTCAGATTAACAACTGTCTTCTCACTCTCTCCACAGGCTGATATTGCTTGGTGCTTTCATTTTCTGTTACGCTTTACATCCAAGCAGACTGTGATCTCTCTTGATGAAGGCACTGAGACAAAGAGCAGTTGGGTGCCTAAATATCTCTGAATATCTCTATGGACATAGCTCTGAAGACCCTGAGCATTCCAAATTCAAAATGGGGTTAGATTCCTCCAGCTGCAGAACAATAACTTTTATAGCCCTTTTCCCCAGACAGTCTCAAAGCCTAGAGTTTGAGACTATAATGAGAAGTTTAGAGCAATTGAAGTCTCTTATTTCATATTCATCTGAATGAGGACAGCCTGGAACCTGGGATATCTCACTTTTTCATTTAAATAGCTAGACCTTTTTTATCTGTGATAGGGGCCTTGAGTAAAGTAAGGCCTTGTGCTGAACTTGAAGACATCAGGGATGGTTCAAGTTATACCTATCAGATTCAGAGGCTTAACTTTGCATAATTCCTGGATCTCCCTGGGATTTAGGCAGGAGTTAGCCAACTGACTGTTCAAATTTAGGGGTGCCCAGGGTGTGTTTTCAGGGTAAAAGCATAGAGACCAAGAGGTTTATTACTCCCACAGATTAAACAACTGAAAGGTGGTGTGGTTTAGATGGCAATTTGAGAGTATCTTTGGCAGCAAATTCCTTGTTTGAGAGTGTTCCTGAAATGAATTTATGAGCAACAGAGCAATTGGAAAAGGTTTCATCTCACCTAGTTTTTCCCATTCTATCAGGTAGCACTGAACCTGGGCTCCTTCCAGTAACAGAGGTAAGCAGAAGGGACTCCTCTCCAAGCTACACAGCATGAATTACCTTCTTCACGGATCTGTCTCTCTCCTGTAAGAAGGAAATTGGATGTTTAGCTTAAAATAAGAACAGGGAAGAAAAGATGGACCTCGCCTGGCACCACACTCTTTCTTCCCAAAGTCCTGTCCTAACCAGCACTGAGTTTAAACCATACAAAACTCTGGTAACTGACCACTCATTTCAAAATCTTATTCTATAACTGGAAGATATTCACTAGCATGATGCAGTGTGTTAATTATGAAGCATTAAACATACCAGGCCAGATTTTGACATCTTGACAATGATGGCAATCTTGTATACAAATAGTCCTGCTGTAATAAATTGGACCATTTGTGTAATGGGATCTACCCAAGGCTATGAGTGACTCTGTGAATCCAAATCTGACACCTAATATTTATAACAGGGGGTTAGATGACTCAGGGCTTTGTAACAAAACACAGAGTTTTTCAGCCTCGGGCTACCTGCTTTAATCTCACCGCTGTCAACTGTGACAAAAAGTCAGCACCACATGACAGCTGTTCAGAGACATCCTAATGAGCGGGCGATGTTGGAGGTCCCGGCAGACATCACCCCGGGACTCAGAGCTGTGCCCCTGCCCCTGTGCCAGTGGAGGAGCGCTAGCCTCGGAGTCAGAGTCGGAGCATCTTGGGTGGCACAAAGAAACTGGCGCTGCCGCCATCCTGTGGCATCTGCTCCAGGAGGAAGGCATGTCTCGGCACTCCGGGCACAGCGAGGATACAGCACCCCACCGGCACACACAACCAAAAATAATTCCTCCCCCTGACAACTTTGGCTCACCAGTGAGGCCTAAACCATGTATTCTTCAGGGAGCGCAGCAAACCCAGAGACTATAATTAAAATATGTTAATCTACACTGGGCACTTACCCATGGATAAACACTTCCATTTGGCACAGTTTCCTGCAATCTTCTGAGATTTGTGACTGATCTCAGAACCCCACTCCTTTTCCTTTTGGCATTTTTGGTCTTACTTTTGAGCCAAAAAGAAAGAAAGAAATAAAAATAAATAAAATTCAAAGTAAAAGAGAGAGAAAGGAAAAAATGACACTTTTTTTCCTCATTAGCTTTGTAATTCCAGTTCGTTTTTACTGGGGGTGGGGGAATGCTGTCGCTAAGCTATGTGTTCATTACAGCCAGGGGGAAAAAATGAGGTTGGCTCCCAGTTTTGCTTATGTTGTTAAAAGAGCCTCTGAAGCTGCAGTTCTGGAACAGGTCTCCTCTTTCTTTGAAAGCATGCTGTTTGATAGACTGTCATTTGTCCCCTCCTTTCAGAAGAGCCAGCTGGCAGCTAAGTGCTAAAGCCAGTGACTTGCATGTGTTTTTCTGACATTTAACAAATGGGAACAGCTTGCAAATCTGCATTAACTCACTCTGTCTCACAAATAATCATCGGCTACGTGGTGTAGACATTCGAACATTAGCGCAAACACAAAAGGGAGTGGGAGTCTGTGGGAAAAACAAGTTGGCAAATAAAAGATGTTTCGCTAAGGGACAGATAAAGCTTTTTGGTTCAGATGGAGGGTTCGGACATAGTTCCTGAAGATGGGGGGTGGGTGGAGGTATGAGAAGAGCGTGGTGAAGGTAACTAATCCTCTCCCTTGATCTGCAGGGTAAGTTATCGGATTTGCACCTGAAATTAGAGTGTCTTTCCCCACCATTCACAAGTGTTTATCACTGGAGCATTTTCATTCTGCAGCCTCCACCTGAGATAGTCTGAGGAAAATACAGCAAATGCACCCAAAGCCAAGTTGTTTCCTCATCAGTGTTTCTGTGTGGGAGCTTATGGATGTCCCCAGTTTTTCCTCTTTGTAAATTAACACAAGAGTCTGCTACTAGCATAATAAATGCTATGGGATTGTTCAGGTAATAAAGGAATATGGATAAACTCAAAATATGATGGGTTCTGGGGCTAAAATATAGCAAGGAAAACATTTACTTTCTAGGTTTATGTCAGCGATTTGGACTTTTCACTTGAAAAAGAAATACATATTTAATTCCTTTAGCCTCCCTGAAAGCTATAGCCACAGCTTTCAGGGAGTGAAAGACAAATCCAACTGTTATTTCATCTTAACCTCTCTTTATTTCTCCCTCCTGGAGACTGAGAAAAGCTCATACCCAAGTAACAATGTAGACATTTCCCTCCAGTGTCAGAATACCCTTTTTCTTTGTTCATACTCTTACAGACAATGGGGACAAGAGAAGCTCAGGTAAAATTATGGGAGAACCTCCCGTACTGACCATATGAGTTTGTGGTGATCATCATCCTTTGGAATAACAATCAAGCCAGGACTCCAGCATTTAAACCAAAACACTTCTCTTACCGAAGCTAAGTCCTGTGCCTGGAAGTTCTGAGACTCCTGGCACCTGCTAGTACATCTCTCAAGGCTGTGAGTAGTGAGTCGCAGTGCAGAATTGATCCCTCTTCTTGCACAAAAAAAACCCCCACAACAATGGCACAGTTATGATTTCCAGAAAGGACCTGATGGATTTGAGTGCAATTAAAAATTGTTTTGCCTAGTGGAGTCAAAATACTTTGCACTATTGGTAGCTGGGAAGGCAGCACGCCTTGGCTGCCTCATCTAGCACACTAACATTTCAGACAATGATGGTGTGTAGAAAAAAGGTGATTGCACCTGTATTTCTGACATCATTTAACCAAACTGTACCACTTTGTCCCTGAATTTTCCTACCCCATGCTAATTGCAGTTTAAAATATGGATTATATGCAAATCTTTTACTAATCTCACTAATGCCAAGAAAAAGAAGCCCAGGATCAAATCTTGTGCCAGCTTTTCCACTAGGCAAAAGTCAGCAGCCTGTAAGACTCTGCGAGGACACAGCCTGCCCGGAACCTGCCTGGTCTGTAGGCAAAGCCTTAGCGTACTCAGGACATTGTAGACAGCAGCATCCCTCTTCCACAGGGAGCAAAAGCAGCCCCATACTTTCCTGGGTGTGCAAAGCCTCTCCCAGAAAGAGCAGCAGAGCCAGAGATGCTGGATGACTGTGTCTCCCTTGACCTGAACATCGGCAGGCAAGTTTTTGGGGGAGTTAAAGATTCAGGTTTCATTGAATCAGCAACCTGATCTACTGGGCAGCGTCCCAGCTTATGGCAGGGAATTGGGACTACTCTCTGAGGTCCCTTCCAACCCAAACCATTCTATGATTCTAGGCTAATATGGAGTTATTATTTGTGCTTAGCTACATTCCTCCTTTTCTCCCATCCCCCCCAAATATATGGTCTACTGGTAAAAAATCATCTGGTCATTCCAATCAGCTACAGGAAGTTCAAGACCATAACTGATAAATTATATGCACCATCTCTAATTACTCTGTCATCTGTTTTCTCTCAAGTACTGGGCAATTTCAATGAAGCCTTAAGTAGGGAACTCAAGTCATACTTCCTTGTCACATATGCACTGTACTTTGTTTGCCTCTCTGAAATATAAGCACTGCCTTTTTTCCTGTAACATCCATATTTCTTTTCACTACTTCCCTCTACATCCTTCTTTCTCTCACAACACTTGGCAAGTTTATTCCTGAAAAAATATCCATCTGTAAAAAATAAACAGAACAATAACACCTTGTAGGCATGATGTAAGTGTTGCTTGGGTTTTATTTTTGTACTGATATGTATATATTTAATTAAACACAGTCCTGGCAGCTTTCTAATTGCTTAAGAGTATTCTAACAAAAGCCTAACTGCTGAAGTGGGCAGAATTGCATATTCCTTCATTTTTCTTGGTCTCCTTTAGAGCATTCTATGCAGTGCAGCAGTGAGTGTATGATTTACTATTGTCCTGGAACAATCTCTGCAAAACCTTACTTCTGATTCTGCTCCCCACCTCTGCCTGTTCATATACACATCTACACATTTTGTATCTGGAGTGGTCCCAAGGGAAGATCTGATTCACCTTGTACAACCACCTGAAGTCAGTGAAGTTTCGCCATCATGGATGTCTGGCCCCTTCAAGCAAAGCTCTGTAGTGGTTACAAAATATATATGAAACAACCCAAAAAGTATTCTCTTCCATATTATGAAGCAGCAGATCAGGCAGACAGATGGAGCAGCAGGCAGACAGGAACAGATAGGATTTTCTCTCAGAAAAAGGAATGGCAAATACATCCATGGCTGAGCTCAGAGCAGTGTAGCTCTGGAACAAATATTTGACAGGAATTTCAGGGGCTTGGAGGCACGTTGCAACTAAAAAACCAGATGTTACCAACTACAAGAAAGAGGAAAGTGTTCTCAGGCATGCTGTGCCAGGTTCAGCTCCTTGACCCTCTTGATGCTGTAGCACACAACTAGCCAACAGATACAACCAGTGTATGACTTCTAAAGATGCTGGGGTGCATCTTTACAACATGGAACAACACCATGGAACCAAATAAAAACTGCACAGAAGTTTACTTCTGAGCAATCTTCCTCCTAGAAAATATGCAATGCCCAGACAATAGCACGTCAAAATCAGGAACTGCAGGGTAAAACTCCCATTCAAAAGTTTCACACAGCATGTCAAAATCAGGAACTGCAGGGTAAAACTCCCATTCAAAAGTTTCACATATTGTCTCATTACCAAAGCCAAACCTTTTGGTGCAAAGCTATTATGTACAAGCAAATCTCAGTGTTGAGATCAATGCTACAGTTATTTCTGAAACTTTGTTTTTGTGAAAAATGCTCCTGCTCACAGGCGCTGCCATTAAACTAATGAATGGACTTTGTCCTCCAGGAGAACTTGTCCTATGCTCACAGAGCTTTAGATCAGGCTCAAAGCTGTTGGTTTTCTGTGATGAAGCTTGCCATGGACAAGCAAAGAAATATGAAGCAGCAGACAGAGAATGACCTTTCCTACGGAACAGTAAGGCCTAGGTAACAAAGTCATTCCCTACTAACTCTCTGGATCATTTAACACTGTAACATTTTTAGATGCTCATTTCCAAACTTAATGTCATTCACGGTTGTTTGTATAAAGATATCACAGGAACGTTTGGGTTTGCTTTGGTTGTTGTTGTTTTGGGGTTTTTTTGTTTGTTTGGTTTGGTTTTTGTTGTTATTATTGGATAATCAGAGACACCAAACAAATATTTGGAGGGTCTAGAGCTCAATGACAGGGAATACCTCAGAGACAAAATGTTTTAGATACTTTTAGAAAAGACCTAGTGGCATTTTTTTTTTTTTTTTTTTTAGAGAATAAGGATCAGCCTAACCTTTTCACGTACATTGAGCAACAGTATCGATCCACAAACCTCCAGGGACAGCTTATAGGCAGAAGAGGTCAGGAAGAAATGCTCCCTGTTGCACAGCAGGGTGTTCATCGGGAGGAACCACGGAGAGACATTTGTTATTCACGATTTCCTGGAAAATCTCACTGACCTCTCCAGTGCTACTCTTTGCTGTAAAAAATTTATGTGGGGAATGAAGCCAAACCAAAGCAGCAGATTAAACTACTGAGTCTGGGACCGAATGGGAGAGGTTACCCAGCACAAAGAGAACAACAGGTTTGAGTTCATGCTATAAAGTCAGACTGAAAGGCCAAAATCTGCAGTCAAGGACACTTTTAAATTTCCAGGTAGCCACGGCAATATCATTCTTACAGATGGAAATTCCTCCCCTAGTTACCTTTGGAAATAGATTGTTGTTTCTGGAAAAACAGAGCTGCTGCAATTGAGCTGTCGCCTCTTTAGACCTATCTCTTCCAGCCTTTCCTCCAGGAAATGTAAAAATTGAAAAAAAAAAAAAAAAAGTAACACGCAGGCATTTATGGCTGTGTAGGCATGTGTTTGCATGTATGTGAAAGAGACAGATGGGGAGAGGATTCCTGACCCAGAAGTGTGATTAAATCCAAATCAGGTTGATAAAGGATCAACTGTAGTAGGATGTATTAAAAAAGAGAGTTATTGTATCTTCTGAACTGATCAAGGTGATAAAGTAACTGATCACACAGAAGAACTGCTGGAACTGCACCCAATTCTACTCTATGAGTAAACAGAGTCCTGTGGCTCATTCAAGAGGCTATAAATTTAAGCTTAGTACTTCAGGTCTATATCTAAAGAGTGACAGAATCTCATATCTCCTGATTCATCCAGAAAGAATGCATCATCTTTTTTTACCAATCTAATCTGAAACACTTTTGCCACGTCCATTTTTCTTTTTTAAGTCAAAAAAAGGCACAGAACAGATTTAGTTTCGGGTTTTCTTTTTTTTTTTTTTACCCCTTCTTCCTGGATATGGAAAAAATAAAACCAACCTCGACTTTGCGAAGCCTCTGACACAGATACTCTCACTACACATCTCACAGCAGAGCAACTCATTCCAACCCTGTGCTTTAAGTACCATCTAGTGGCTACAAACATATTTGCATTTCTGTTGTTGGAAGGTCTTTCGATTCAGACTTCTGTATCTTTTAAGAGATTAATTAGTCTCATCATTTTCTGAAATGAAATAAAAAGAAACACTCTTCCATTTATTATTCTTTCCCTTTTTTGAAGGAAATCTTCATGTCTTTTTACTTATATCATCTCAGTTCCACTGCAATATTTAGCAACTTCAGAGAAAAAAGGGCTCAAGAAAAATGTAGATTTTCTTTTTCTTTTACAGATAGAAAATAAATGTCAACACATGATCCTGCATTTCCTTTTTTTTTTTTTTTAAGATTTCTTCCATTAAGAGTTCAACACATATGTCTCTGAATATGCATTTGAGAATTGGCCGTCTATTTGAGCCATTTATTATTTTTGAAAGTACTGCTCCATCTATCTGCCTATCTCATATTAATATCTCTATTTGTGTGTTCCCCTTTCCATATTGCCTGCCATCTGTTACATGATCACTGAGAGATAAACCTGGTTCGCTCGTTTGATTAGTTATCTTGCTTTCTATTTCAGTGGACATTGGTTAAATGTACCCATTGTGTTGCCCTCCTGACACCAGCAAAGTTACACTGTAAACAGGGAGAGGTGACCTCCTTTTTTCCACCAAATCTATGTGATTCTCTTCCAGCACAAGGCTCCAAATGTCAGTTAAGTAATCACAGTCAGTCCCCTTTAAACAATGGTTTGGGAGAAATTAGATTTTGTCTCATTCTAAAACAGACATTTATGACAGATTAAATGAAAATGTTTAAGGCACCTGTCTTTTCCCTGATTACAAAGGTTGCTCATTGATATATGTCAGGTTCCTTGGCATTGACCTCCAGTGATGGTCAAGCTACTCGTAAAAGAGCCTTGAGGAGACTCCCCTCTGCCTGACTGGCAGCCCAGGGCAGGAGGGTACCACAGCAGCTCAAAGGACCTGAAATCAGGAAGGATAAGCTAAGTCCTTGCATGCTTTGGCTCTGCTGATGTGCCGTGAGAGCCATCAGTCAGTGCCGCTCATGGAGTGAGAGGATGATGCTGTTCCAGGCTCCAGGACTGCTCCAACAGCTCCCCAGGGGCGACAGGCAGTGCTGTAAGGACAGCCTAAACACCAACCTGGGCATAAACATCTCTAGGTATCTAAATTCAAGTGTTTTATTTACACACAATATCCCACTCAATACTTCAGTCAGCTAAAATTTGGCAAGACAAACTCCACCACAGAAGGTTACTAATTTCACCTTGTAAGTCTAACTGGCAAGTGATGTGAGAAAAATAAAGACAATAAAACATTTATCATTCTCACACTGCCTCAGCATGGGTTATTACCCTCTCTGAGTTTGTCCCCACAAACATTCAATTTGGTGTTTGTCACAAGTGATGGAGCAGAATCCCATAACGCAGGTCCTGCTGCTGATGCAAAATGTTTTTGTCCCTGGTTCTCAGTACCAGCTGCTTATGCCCTTTCCCCCCACAATGGAGATTTCCAGCCATATTTGCATATAGCCATAGTCTAACTCTGGAGATACTAAGAATATGTTCATGGGAAGAATTCTTATATGATAGTTTAAAAAGTCAGTTAAGTTCCTAACTGAGAAAAGCATAATTTAACTATTTTCCATTTGACAAAATTTAGAGATACCCTCTTTTCCTGATAGAATACTGCTCATGCTGCTTGTATCATACATCATAAATTGCTGCCTAATATTGAGCTATGAATTTTCATCCTAGAAATTCTGCTCGAGACATTTTGACATGAGCACAAGATTTATTGCTGGGCAGCCAGTAGATCAGATGTCTGTGATGACAGATATTCTTTTTTCAAACGAGTATAATGACACCGGAAAGAAAAGGATCAAACTTAATGTCCCTGAAGTCTTTTTCTGTGAGTTGCAGATGTACTCGCATGCAGACTTCTGAGGAATCCCCATCAGCAGAAGCAGGGGCATCACACAGCGTTATGGGAGCAAGAAGAATGTACACGTTTGTTTCATCAGGCAAATGCATCTTGCCTGCAGAGGTGGGGAGGGCAGGAGGGTGGAATGTGGAGAACTGGACTGAAGCTAGTGGATAAATCCTGCTCTTACAGGGGAAGATATGGTGCACCTGTGGGCTATAGCACATTTCTGTTACGTTACTTAGAGCGAATAGTTTATTACGTATCATTACCTCCGAACAACAGATAATCAATTTGGATGTGTCCTTATTTACCTGGACAAACACTGGAAGGCTTTGCAATTTAATGGCCTAACTGTTTGTTAGAACAAATAGACCTATTCAATTCCGAGATCACAGTCAATCTGATGGTTTATAGCTGGTTGGTTTCTGCTTTCGAACTGTGAAACCCTGATTTGTTTTCAAGGTGTAAAATTAGCAGTAACATTTTCACATGCTAACGGATAAGTCCCTTATTGAAACATATGACTGCACTTGCTCGCTACAGAGTGAAAATAGCCTTGCTCAAAAACCCAGCACAAAGCCTGTGGCCTGCTTGAATTTCACACAAGCCCTGAAGTGATACCAGGTGTGAACTGGCCCAGACACCAGCTGTCTGCTCAAGAGTAAATGTCAACTATTAACTTACAGGTTGGAGGAGGAGATTTTCCACTCATTATTAAATTATATTATTTGTATACGGCTCTGCAGAGTAGCAATGGAGTGCTTGAACTGAGCATGTGCATTTAAAACAGCAATTCTCTGAAATTACTAGCCTTGGTAAATCATTCCAAACCCTGAAAAGGGGTGTTAAATCATCTCCCATTGGCGTAGTAATACATTCCACCTTGTAATCACACTAGTGTAAATAAGTACAAGGTTAAAAAATGAAGGAATACTTGAACTCAAACCTATGTCTGGACATCTTTGAAGCCAAACAAGTGAGAACAGCACACAAGGAAAGGAAAAGCAGCAGGAGGAGAAAATGTATTTTAGTAACTTAAAGCATTTGTTAGTTTCTTCTGTTTAGTTGGGTAGGCCAGACTAAATTCTCAGAATCAGAGAGCCAAGATAAATTTTGAAAATATCAAACCAGACTTCAGTGAGAGAGTTGAAGATGGAGAAAGAAAAAGTCTGGCAAATTAAACATCCCATAAATCTGGCCAGTGTGGAATGGGTTGCTGTTTCCAGTACAAACATCACCTTATCCAGCAGTATCTCAGCATTAAGCTACTTGAGAGACCTACTGGAGTTCAGACTTATAAAAAAGGCATCTATTAGGATGCACTGAATAATATACATGGAGTGTATGTCATAAAGTAGATACTGCAAATACACTGTGATGTATTTGAAGTATCTCCTTTAAGGAAACCTAGGACATTTTCAAAGAGGATGCTTCAAAGTGGCACGTGGGTGTTCTCAGCACTCTCTGTCCAGAGGACAGCTGCACCCAGACATGCAATTTATCTGCACCTATCTGCATTTTTCACTGTTTTTCTTTAACTTCAATACCATTTGTTCCCAAGAGGAAAGATAATTATACAGTAATAATATTACTCCCCCGCCTTTCTCCTGCCTCCTTTTATTTAAAAGTCCAGTCTCTTTTAATGTCTCCACATAAAATAGGTTCTATATTCCCCTGTTAATTTTCATAGTCCTTCTCTGTAGCCACTCCATTTTGGGTTTGTCTTTTTGAAGCCATTAGTGTCCGTAAGTTCCTGTTAGATTTTTTTTGTACTTGCCTTTCCTGTAGTTGCATCACTGTCATGATTCACAGACATCACACAACTTCTACGAAACACAGGTTTTTCCCCTTCCTCAATAATAACTGATGATCTCTCTTTTTGAATCAGAAATGGCTAAGTTACAATTCCTCCTAAGCTCATGAATGATACCACAGAACTGGTTCAAAAGGAATCCTACCAGCAACCTGAAGTCCACATCTAACACAATGTTTTTGTAAAGTCAATTTACATTTTAGTTATCTCACCTTTGGCCATGCTGAGATGGATTACTTTTTATGTAATAAATATTCCCTTAAATCCCACTTAAATCATTGAAATTGCATATAACAATTTTCTGGATTGTGTGTTACTTAATCAGCAACGTACAAAGAGCAGATGCCTTATTGGATACATCACAGGCACCTCAAGGAGGTGAGGTTTGGGAGAAGTAAACCCACACACAACACACAGAACACAACTGCGGATTACTTTTTATGTAATAAATATTCCCTTAAATCCCACTTAAATCATTGAAATTGTATATAACAATTTTCTGGATTGTGTGTTACTTAATCACCAACCTACAAAGAGCAGATGCCTTATTGGATACATCACAGGCACCTCAAGGAGGTGAGGTTTGGGAGAAGTAAACCCACACACAACACACAGAACACAACTGCGGATTACTTTTTATGTAATAAATATTCCCTTAAATCCCACTTAAATCATTGAAATTGTATATAACAATTTTCTGGATTGTGTGTTACTTAATCACCAACCTACAAAGAGCAGATGCCTTATTGGATACATCACAGGCACCTCAAGGAGATGAGGTTTGGGAGAAGTAAACCCACACACAACACATAGAACACAACTGCCCTAGTAGCTCTGACTCGTGGGGGGGTATTCATGGACACAGGGTGCTTCACTACCATATTCAATTCCCTGTGATACCATTAACACCTCTGTTTAAATCTGTTAGATCACCTAATAGTAAAGCTAACACAACTGTCACTTAGATTTTCCCGTCAAAAAGCTTCCAAAGCCTTAGATTTTTTTGTTTCCAACTCTTGACATAAGTGGTATTTTTCAATCTTTTACTGCATTTTCAATTGAAAGTATTCATAAAACGGAAGAAAAAAAACAGCCACAGTGAATCCTTTTCCTTATTACCACTAACACTAATATTATCATTGCCACTATCTGACACAGAAGTGAGTTCTTTAGATTTTTACTAAGGCTTCTTGCCTCTGTGTATCTGTGAATGATACAGGGCAGGCTTTTATTGGAGGTCCTGAATGAACTGAGAGAAACATTTTCGGACCAGGGTGCTAGGAGTGATTCAGTGATTTCCAGGGATTCATCTTTAAATTAACTATGTCTTTATAGTACTAAAATTCTGGTTTTTCATTACTGACATAGCTTAATTGCTTCACATTCAGGGGAAAAAATTAGAAATAATAAGAAGAAATAAAAAGGAAAAGCAAAAAAAAAATACCTGCCTGACTTAACCACATTAAGCCGCATGGTGCAGAATATAACTTAACAGTCCAGTGAACTGTCAGTGGCAGAAGTAATTGGAAATTGGTGGGATAGTTCTCTATGTGATGGGGATAGGAGTTTTTCATGCCTGTTTTTAATGGGCAAATAGCTCTCAGGGCAGCTTCATATTCTGTCATTAATTTGTAAAGATCCTTTATAATGTAGAAAAGTTAAGATAGCAAAAAAAAAAAAAATCCAATTACATGTTTAATGACTTGGCATTTGTGGTAATGCTATCTAGCACTAATTCACCTGTTAGAAAACAGTATATCTTTTAGTCCCTGGGGTTAATAGAGTGCAAAAGCCTAGTCTTATCTGAGGGTGGGAGAAAAGTGAGCAATTTTTTCCTACCAATAAGAAGGAAAAGCAATGACAAAATTGATTATGAATTTTCAACTTGCTTTTTTGAGCTTAGCACTTCTACCTATTATTAAATACTTTTAAAAAGAAAATAACAGGCTTCTAACTGCTGGTGTCTGACTGTTCCCCAGGATTTTGCAGAGGCACGTGTGACTTTTTTCCCTTTGTAGCCAACATGAGCACCCACTGGAGTGAGACATATTCCCATATCATGTCACGAGGCTGCAGCGGCAATGCTGCAGAGCCTGCCCTTGAGATCAAGGCCTGCTTTACTTCCATATGGAAATGGGATCCATAATAAATATAGTTTGATCACTCAATAGATGGACGGAAGGATTTATCCTGGCCTCAGCTGCATGCTCATAACTACACCGAAATCAGCAGCAGATGCTTAAATGGGACTAAGAGCAGAATTTGTTCCACAACAGCAAAGAAATACAGCTTATGCAAACATACATATTCATTTTCATGTCTCCCTTTATCAGTCACTGCTTTATTTGCATCTCACCCTGAATAAAAGGTTAGAGAAGGCATTTGTAATGAACGCTCCCATTTTAAAACATTTAAATAGTCTGCAGTATAAATTGCATATTCTAACTGACTGCTCTGGTGTGAATTTCTGAGTCCACTGAAAGGAAGAGAGGCAGTATTTGCTGTGTTTATGCAACAACTTCTTTGCTTAATACCAGATTTGTCTGTGTCACAGCTAAACCAGGATTAGCAGCAGAAATACTAAATTATGTTAGAATTCATACACTTCACCTAACCCATGTAAAACATGGAAATACTGTAATGTCAAACAAACAAACAAACCAACCAACCAACAACAAAACAATTGTCATCAGTCCAGTGTCTAAAACTAGGAGTTTAAAGGTAAGTTCTGTCTAATGCTGGAACACAAGTCCTGAAACCAAGACTTATCACCCCTGTTCCTAAGTCAGCTTGTGATTTATCTGCTTGGTGATGGCTAAATGAAGGCTGAATACTGAGACCAGTATTCAGGGCCAGCCACCTAGACTAATGAAATCCAGTGAATTCTGTAACTGTGGATTTTCTGAGCAGAAACCCCCACAAATTTTTACCTGAACACTTTAGAGTCAATTATGGTTTTGTCCTTTAATGTTGGTTGGAGAATAAAACACTGACCTTCATACTCCCAGTTCCCCAGCACCTTTCCTCTGTGGCACAGAAGCCACAAAATCCAACACACCCTGAAAAATTTGTACATGTCTGGTGTTTGGAGAATTAACACTTCCAGTGTGCCCTTCAGTAAATGGGAGCTTACAAAGAAAATACATAAATGTAAGCTAAAGTACCGTATTCCCTCCCATTTAATACTAGCTTATAAAAGCAGGGTTTAATACAAGTAGGTCATCCAGGTTCCCTTTACAAGTTTTTTGAGAAAAACAGGACTACAATGATAGTACATCCTGACCTCACACAATTGTTGAAGATATGATTGCATCTTGAATATTGTTGTATCCTTCCATTGACTCTAATGCAAGGGGAGGCTAGCCCAGACAAGGGAAAACTATGTATCCCAAAATAACAATTTAATTTTAAAGAAAATAACAATCTTTTGTTTATGGTTGAATCCCTACTTGGATTTAGATGCTAAGAAAATGGAGTCTTCTGTAACTGGATGGATGGATGGATGGATGGATGGATGGATGGATGGATGGATGGATGGATGGATGGATGGATGGATGGATGGATGGATTAGATGGATGGATGGACTTAATTTTGCCTTTACTGTATGGTCAAAACCTATGTTTGTGGGTTTTATGTTTGTTATCTTTTTCTTTTTTTAAGTTGATATTATTGTTGCTTCTTTTTTGGAACAACCTAAAAGAGATGTTCAACTACTTTGGGGAAGCATGGGGTGCAAAGCTTAACTTGTTTTCCCTAAGTTAGTTGAAAGTGATGTGCCCTCATTCCTGTGGCAAGGAACATTTTCTTTAGTACAGCTGACAAGTTTTTCAAGGTGTTTCTGCACATCCTGTAGGGAAAGCAAATTGTCATCAAAATTGAAAATTCAGAATATGCTTTTTTTTTTTCCCCTGAAGGTCCTTAGGGCTCTTGAAATGCTAAGTAGAAAACTGAACTCAATGCATATGGAGGAGATTTTCATATTTTAAAAGTCAGACAGAGTGTCAGCCGGCAGACGCAGCAACTCCAAGAATCTTCAAAAAGGCAGAAGCAGGAAAGTTTACTGCTTGTTTGGCGGACACATTATTTTAGCCTGTGTTCTGCAGATTGAGAGGCAGATTGCCTAGGGTCAGAGGGTGACCCTGCCCTGCAGCATAAGTATTATTCCTTTTTTTTTTTTAAGTGCAAATTTACATTTGGCTGCAACCTGCCTCCTTAATGATGGATCAGCCTTTTGTGCAGGTATAAGCTCTGATTGATGGGGCACGGGGATAGGAGAGGAGAATGGAGAAAACAAGTTTATAAATTTGACATAAGATTTGAATCACAGCAGGAACTCTGCCAGTCTCCTTAGGCATAAAATTGGACTGGCTGGAGATATGTACTGCATGTGTGATGTTTCAGCACTTATTGCTTTCATTATATCTTTACTTACTCAGTTAACAGACTACTGAACTTGAAAAATCTAGCACATTGGGTTTTTTTAAAAAACAAATTTTATGATGGGGGGCAGAGGAGAAAGAACTGAAAAGCTAAAATTATGTAACTATGTGCTAGGAGTTGATCTGAGGTAATTAAATACAATTTACTTGATTTCACTGAAGTTACACTGATTTTCTCTATGTGATGACCTGACTCAGTATTCTTGTTTGGCTTTAGCTTTTTTTTTTTTCCTTCTGAATTGCCTGCGTTGACATTTCATGTTTCCTATTATTATTATTTCTTCCCCTTCTTTGTTTCGAGAATTATATGGCTTATTGACTAAAAACCATTAGAAAACTGAAGTTAATGGGCCAAACTCTTCCCTAGTGCAACTTTACTGAGTTCAAGTTATATAGAGATGAATGAGTTCAGGGACTCCTCCAAAGAGAGTTATTGCAGAGGCTCATTCTTTAACAAAAGGAAAATCCAGAACTTTGTTGTCATTTCAATGGAAATGAAATGCCTAAAGTTTAGTGCTTCATATTCAGCTAATGTGATGAAACCTGAGGGTACTAAGCACAAAAAGGTAAAATCATACCTTGTTTTAATAGATTAGAACAAATATTTCACTATTATCAAAAATTCATTTAATAATACTCTTGCTCATGTCTACCTATTCCCTGGAAAACTCAAGTTGAAAGGCCAACCAGAGTGCCCATCTTCTCCATCATTCTTGGAGGGATTTTAAAAGACATGGAGATGTGGTACAAGGGGACAAAGGTTAGAAGAAAGTTTGGCAGTGCTGGGTTAATGGTTGGACTTGGTGACCTCAAAGGTCTTTTCCAACCTAAATGATTCTATGATTTTTAAATTCTATCAATGGCAACTGAGGGTGGGATGGACTGACTGGTATGACAAAGGTCTCAGGAGCCAGGTGAGACTGTGAGGATCTGGCTCCTTAAATTAGCAAAAATGCAGCACTAACCTGGATTGGGCTCAGAGGAAACAGACCTCTATGACCATGTCAAAAAAAATTTGTTTCTAACCAGGAGTTAGTGCATCCATCTCGTGGTCTTAGAGGAACTTGTAAAGTGAAACTTTCTGAGACAGACTGAACAGCTGGTGCTGGTAACAGAAAAGGATGGGACTGAGCAGGTGAAGAGATGCCAGCAAGTCCTGGGTTCATCTGAGCACAAGGAATGATGCTGTTGCTTTTGGACAAAAGGCTGGGGAAACAGGAACTTAAGACAGTTTGTTTGCTCATAGGGTCACGTAATGAGAATAGGCTGAGCATACACTAGACTGTACTACTCAGCCATGGAAAACTAGAAAAATATAAAATCAGGTGGAAAGTGAATCTTGTTAGGCAAATTATGATTCCATAAACCAAAGCAATTGGTGCTCCAAGTCTTCAATTAGAACTTTATGCAGTGCTCTGTGTTTTCTGGATCAGGATTCATGGAGCCACCCTTGTGAGAACCACAGCTCTCTGCAGGGGTACATACTGCTGGCTGAACACTATCTGTTAGACCTTGGATATCTACTCCCAACTCCACAGCATCTACATCTGAATTTTTCTGAGCACATTACAAGGACAGCTTTGTTCCAAGGCAAGAACTGTGAGAAGAATCTGTTTTTGGACCCAATTCATAAAACGAGGTTTGAATTTAACCCCAAAATAACTGTTTCTTGTGGACACTTAAAATCATTCAGCATCTACAGTGTAAGAATCGATGACCTGTTAATGCATTTACAAATACATGTAAAACAAGCATTTGGGGAAGGGAAGGGAAGGGAAGGTGCGAAAAGGTGGGGGAAGGTGTGGGAAGGAGCAGGAAGGTGCAAGAAGGTGCGGGAAGGTGCGGGA
>VZTJ01002130.1:1160-17888 GCA_013397795.1 Orthonyx spaldingii | reverse complement strand
GCAGAAATAGAGGGTTTTCCCTCAATTTACATCTCTCAAATGATGGGAAAAGGGGGATTTTTACCTCAATTCAGACCCTTAAAAAGCAGAGACAACAGGACTTCCTTCCCAGTTTAAACCTGAGGATGATGAAAATGAGGGGGGCGGGGGGTGTTAACCTCTACTCAAACCCATAAAATGGCAACATCCCAGATTTCCCCTTCCTCTTAAAACAGAACACAGTGATCCCCTGCCCACTGATACCCCTAACACCAGGGAAAAGACAGGTTTGTTTTCAATAAACACACTTGAAAACAGGGGGAGGGGGAGCTCCCCCAGTCAGTTCAAGCACAGACAATAACAGAGGGGTTTCTCCCCTCAGTTTAAACCCCTTTTGTCCTCGTAATCCCCCTTTTTTTCTGGAGGCATAAGGGAAGGACTGGAAAGACAAAATTGAAAGAGTAAGGAGAAAGATCCCCCCTGCAAATCCACATGCTGGTGCACCTGCTCAGCTGCTGCTGGCCAGCACAAAGGTTTGTCCCTCAGCACCTCCTTTCGGCAATGCTCTACGTCCAGTTGCATCCAGGAGCTCTCCCAGACCCTGTGAGATGCTCTCACCGTCAATCTATGAGAGATCCCCCAGAAGACAACCATAAGCCCCTTGCCTCCAGTAGCTCCAAGGAAAAATGAGCTAAAGAAACTCTCCCTAAAGTAGCCCCTGGCACCACCCACCCTCTCCTCATCCTCACTGCAAATAGGAACCCACACCCATTAAAGCCACACAGTCCACAGCAGTGAGAGCCCAGCACATGACCAGACAGGCAATTCCAGCATCTAAACTAAAAAAATTAAAAAAAGAAAAAAAGAAAAAGGTGGTTTATTTTGTTTTAAAGTTACTCTAAGTTCTTAAAACCTTTGCTCACACCACTTCCAGTGCAGGAACATCTGGGATCCATCTCCTCCTGGCTTCCTCCCAAAGCCTGGCCAGAGTTTAAGGAGCAATCCAGGGAGCTGCCTTGGACCATGGACCTCCCAACAAGGCCCCAGACCCTCATCTAGAGACCCCTGGAAATGCAAAGGTGAGGCGGCATTATCTGGAGCCCCAGGAAACCAAGGTGAAGGAGATGAAGAAGCAGACAGCAAACAGCTGCCACTGCTTCTCACTCCAGCAAGGGATTTCATGTCTGGAGTCTCTTCCAAGCCCCACAGGTGAACAAACAGGTAGTCCAAGACTGATCTCCTTTGTACTTCCAGCAGCACAGACCCCTGGGAGCAACTGGAATGCAAGGACAGATGTCAACAACTGTCTTCCCACTTGCCACTCTCCGCACATTTTCCCTTTCCAGAGGGATGCAGGCGTCAGCCCCGAGAGGCAGGAAAACTGCCTCGCAGTCCAGCACAAAACCTGCCTGGAAAGCCCAGGGTGTCAGGAGCCAGCAGCCATTTCTTCTGGCTTTCCTGCTTACAGGAAATTAAAACTCATTAAAACAACTCATTAAAAAGGAGGTAGCATTGATTCAATGCTCACAAATCCACCTTGCCAAGGTCAGAGTTGTCTGTCCACAAAGGACACATCAGCCAGCAGGGATATTTCTCACACTCTCCAGCAGAGACCTCCTCCTTCCACATCCAGGGAACTGCAGCCGCTCAGGGAACACCAACTTACTCCTGGGCTGGGAACAAGAGAGGGACAAGGAATATTTTTAAATGATTCCAACCTCAGTGCTGTCCAGACCTGGGAGAAGGCATTTCTCACACCACCCTTGGAATTGTCTTCCCTGTCCCTTGCAGCTTGGGGGAAGGTTTCTGTGGGAGACAGAATTATCGGTGCAGTTCAGAAGCTGCACATCCCCAAAGCATTCCCTCAGGAACATGAAGCTTCCCTCATGCATTTCATTTCTTTACCCCAAATATTCTCCCCAACTATCCACAATCTAAAAACAAAAAAAAAGGGAAAAGAAGCAAGATCAGTGAATTCTGACATAAGGAATGTTGATTATCCTAACACACTTGTAGGTGAAAAAACATCTCTGTCACTCTAAACAAACCCACTTGCTATTGTCTCAATTCAATATTCATTATTTAAATATTGTATTAAGAATCTTAAGGACACAACAGTTGGAATTCTCAAAAACTGCTCAGGTTGGCTACTTCAAGGACTTTCACTGTGGCAACTTCGCAGAGAACTGAGTGGTCCCAGATATAAAGGCCGCATTTCATACAAATCTGACAGAAATTTGGTATTGTTTGGCTACTAAGCATTTCCAAAAGCTGTGGAGTCAAGGCTGGGAATCCTCACCAAGGCTTTTCCATGTCACATCTGGAGTTACCCTTGGGAAAACCCCACTCTGAAGACTTGGGTTTAAAGAGGTTTCACTTGATACTACAGACAGAGTTCCTTTGGGATTTGGCTTTTCCTGCACCTCCAAACATGTGAAAAGAATCAAGTGCAGAGTCCCGAGACTCAGTTATTCCCATTCTCCTCACGCCCCTTTCCGCAGCGCCACGTGGATTTGTGCCTTCTCTGAAAGTCTGGAAAGGAATTTGGGAACCTTGGTTTGGTTTCCAGCTTTTTCTCGTAGGTGGACCAGGGGCACTCCAGCCAAGGCCAACAAGGTCAGAGGCTGTTGGCTTTGGCTGCTCAAAATCCAAAGCTTTTGGCATCGCTGGGGCGACCTCGATGGTTTTCCTTTCCTGAAAGAGAGGAGAAGAAAATTAAATCCACTGTGGAAGTCACAGGCTCCTGTCTCACTGTCTGAGCACACAGACATTCACCCTCTGCAGCACCTAGAAAAAACTTGGAAAAGGCAAAAAGAAAATTATGTTTCCCCTCAGAAACTGAGTGTCTATGAATATAAATTTTTGATAGATTTGATAAGATCACTTTCCTAGAAGAACCCCAGTCAAGGGAAGTCTCTCCAGCACAGGTCATAACAGGCAGGAGAACTACAGGGAGCACAGGGAGATGCAGTCAGGGATTGGCACTTCATGAAGACTCCTCTGCACCTGGATGCTCTTTGCCCTTGATTTATAAGGAAGGGGGTGGCAGCTGCCCAGGAATGCTGCTCAAAGATGTGGGCCCTTGGTACATGCAACACATGAGGGAATTTGTCAGGAGAGGGATGGAGAGAGCAAAGAAACAGAGCCCTTTTCCCTTGTTTCTGTCCCTCAGCCACAGAAACTCTAACAACATGGGGTGCTGGACAAATCCAGGCTGCCTGGGCTTCTATGGATGATTTCTGCCTTTGCTCAGGGTCCTCAGCTCCATTATCTCCTGAGAGCAGCAGAGAACTGCTGCAGGAAAAGAGCTGACTAAGTCACAACCCAGGGATGCAGTCATGTCAGAGGGAGAGCAGTTGAGAGTAACTGACAGGGACTTTCATAACACACAAAAATCCCACACAAGAAACACTGCATTGGACTTCAGTGAGTTTCAAGTCTAAACCCTTCAATCCCTCCCAGTAGTTTTGCCAGTGGGCAGAGTCAGCACCGAAGCCACAGACACCAACTTCAGGAATTCAGTGTCACTCACTGCAGCTCAAAGCAGCAAAGAAGTCCACAAGGAGAATCTCACTGCCCCTCAGCAGTCCTACCAAAGATTGCCTACAGGGATTGACACACAGCACCAGTCACACCCTAAGGCTTTGGGACAAGCCAGGAGGAGGCTGACCCCAGATGTTCCTGCACTGGAAGTGGTGTGAGCTTGTTGATTGCACCCTGGCCCGTGTCAGCAATAGCGTGGCCAGCAGGACCAGGGCAGTGACCGTGCCCTGTTCTGGGCTCAGGGAGGGACCTTCTCACACTCTACAACTCTCTGAAAGGAGGCTGCAGCCTGTAGGGCTATAGATGGGATAGGGACCACCATAACTAACATCTTCTTGGAAGGTTTCCTATTACCATTTCTATTTGTATTTGGATTCCATCTGTTTCCCTTCCAGACCCACAATAACTGGAGACCGTCCTTTAAATTTCTGAGGATTCCCATCTATTAGAGACCTCCACTGCAGTGTCAGCTGAGGCTCTTACTGTTTGCAAGGACGCGTTTTTCCAAAAGATCTGAAGCTCCACACAGAGTCACCAGTCCCACCCACTGCACTGCAGCTTAGCCATTATCTCATTCTCATTTATTACACCGAACTATTTCCCTGGTCTCTTTCCAAGGACACAAATCAAAATCCAGTTCCCCATCCACCTTCTCCCCTGGAATAACTGATCCACTCGCAGGGGGCCCACCATGAGCAGATGCAAAATCCCCTCAAGGCTCCAGCGGAGGTGCCCTACGCTGAGTTGTTCCCAGGTAACATTGGCTTTAGAATTTTGTACTTGCTTACCAGGTTTATCCAATCCTCTCTGGTTCTAGATCTGCCCTGATTCATGTGTTGGAACACCATCCATTTTCTCCCAGAGACATTCCATCCTTAAATAAAGACACAAACATTTCCTTATGAGGAATTCTCTTTTCATTCCCCTTAGGCCCTTGTGAGTCTCTCGCTTCCCTGCGCTTCTTTTGGGGCCCCATTCACCCAGGGCCCCCAGTCGCTCTATTTTCTCAATTACTTCACCTAGAGGATTCCCCATCTTGTTCATCAGGTCATGACTACACCTTTTTACATGCAGGTACAGTCTTAAGCAGAGACTGATTAAACCATTCAATTCTGTTCTTTATTCATGATCAGTATAATCCTCTACCACATCCCTCCTCACCTGCTGTCCATTAGCCTCTAACTCCCTTTTTTGTCTCCATGCCAGTCTCGTGTCTAGGAACTCACCTGCAGAACCAGCCTCAGAATCTGTACAATCCCAAACATCCCCTTCCCATTTACTCGGATCCTGATGCACAGCTGCTTCTACAATCCCTGTGCGCACTTGCTTGCAATTCACTCCCCCCCTCCTCTTCTTACACTTCTACTGCACCATTTCAAATCCAGCCTTTGCAGCTGCAGTCTGAGAAGTGTCCAACTTCTCAGCAAGCAACTTACCCTGGCATTGTAACACTACAATTTCATTCTACAAATCACATACCTTTTGCCCCATGTGCAGTGTTCCAACAACAATGGCTCTGTCTGTCCATGCTGTTTCTGATACGCTGCTAACAAAACCCATTCTTATCTTCCTAAACCCACAACTTGTTTTACTTTCCTAATATGCTATTTTTGGATCCGTTTCAATACATCCAAGGCATCAGCTTCCGTTAACCAAGACCTTCACTGTTCGCATGGACCTCCAACCACAGCCCACTTGAGAGCCAGCAAACTCGAGGGAAGATGTTCCCATCCAGGAATTGTAAACAGAACTGATATCTGCCATTTACATTTACAAAGTCACATTCTGTTGCGATACTGCCAGATAAGACCAGTTCTGTTGTGGCAGTGGGCAGGGTCAGCAGCAAAGACACAGACACCAACTTCTGGAATTCAGTGTCACTCACTGCAGCTCAAAGCAGCAAAGAATCCTACAATGAGAAGCTCAGTAGTGCTATCAATGATTGCCTATAGGAATTGACACACCAGGGACCCTGCGACTTGACCATGCTCCAGAGCCGCACAGCAGCTGGGAAACCCCTGTCACAGCCAAGCACTGGAAAGCCCCTCCCACAACTGGGAATTCCTACAGGTGCGTTCACCCGCAGGCAAAGAGGCTTCCGACTGGGCTGGGACAGGGCTCAGCTTGGACAGGGTGCAATCAACAAGCTCACACCACTTCCAGTGCGGGAACATCTGGGGTCAGCCTCCTCCTGGCTTGCTCCCAAAGCCTGGCCAGGGCTTAAGGAGCAACCCAGGGAGCTGCCTTGGACCATGGACCTTTCAACAATGCCACGGGTCTGATTTCATGGCCTTGTCTGGCTTTTCAATACATGTTTTAATAATGAGTAGATACCGAGATCCCAACACTAATGATCCGGGTATTTCATTCAGAAGTAGATATAAATGCAACCTTTAGTTGAAAGGCTCATCAAGAGCTCAGCTTGGGCTCAGGGCTTGTGGTTCAGGCCTCAGTACTTCAGTAGCCCGGAGTCATTTCCTAAGCAGAACCAGGACACAAGAGCCCAACCATTCCTGATCTTCCAGAGCACCCAGTACTGCCTTGGCACTCACCTTTAGTCCTTGTCTTGGACAGCAAGGCAAGCCATGGGACAGAAATCCAGGCTCCTGCTGCTCCTGGAAGGAGGTTCCAAACACCAATATCCTCCCTTAACAGCAGCAAAACCAGGATGCCCTTCCTTGGACAAAACTCAAGCTACTAAAAAGCCAGGAAAACAGAACAATCCTGCCTTTCCACTGAATGATATTGATCCAGCTCTACTGACATATGTACATTTGGGACAGCAATCTACAAGGTCATGTGAAACCCAAACACATGCCCAAGTATTTTCCTGCTTGTGTCATTTAGCTCCTCACTCACCTTTCACAGTCTTCTGCCAAGTGTTTGCACACGCTTTGCTTCTAATTTAAAAATACGCACATCACCTTATTTCTAAGTTTCAAGAAGTCTCCTCAAATTATCTCAGTCACATGTTCCACATAAAGTTTGCTGTAAAAAAACCCATCATTTTCTCTTCAGATGCTTGCTTAAGCTGTCAAGAAAACCAACATCTCACATGTACTCACAGCAACTCTTCCAACAACATTTCCTGCTTCTCTCCCTGCCAGGGCACCAACACACTCTGGGTCAGTTCTTGTTCCATGCTGGCCAATAACCTTGAGAGATAAAGAAGGACCATTACTATTTATTATTATTATTATAGCCACAAGCTTTGGGTGCACAGTTGGGTTCAGCCTTCTGGAAACAGAAGCAGACACTCTTCACCCTACTGGAGCTCATCAGTCCATTCCCTGCTCTGCTCTCACAAACCCGTTTGTGCTCCACAAAGCCAAATGAAAATAATCACAAGAACTGATAGCATAAACTGGAAAAATACTTGTGTGCCTTTGAACACAGAGACGTAAAAGAGCTCAAACGGCCATGAAAACAGAAAATACAGACGAGACTGACAAGAGCACCAAATATTAGACAAACCTTTCAACAGAAGCATCACTGGAAAATGGGTTCTCCAAGCCCCTTCTCTCCATTCTCTGGGATCACTGCACTCAGTCCAGGGTACTTGGCAGATAAAAGAAGCAACTGGAGACTTGACAGCTTCCGTGGGATCTTTTCCCTCTGGGATCGCCACGGGCAGTGACCGGTAACTGGGAAATGCTCTCTGGGAACCCAGGGCACATCAGAGCCTCCGAGTGCAGCACAGATCCACCTGCAAGGGAGAAGGATTGTTACCTGTCCCCAGGATCTCCATGGCAATATTCCAACCACAGCAGCAGCAATTGCCAGCCTAGGTAGGCAGAATACAGCATCAGCCAAGATCTCCCCACAGAGCATAGCACGGATCAACTTCCAAAGAAAGGAAGGGCTGCTTGGAAGGGCAGGACAGGTCTGCCCCAGCAGAGAAGCAGAGGAGGAACCCAGGAGGCCCTGACACCCCTGCAGCACAGCCAGACAAGCTCTCCACGCTGGAATCATGACTATTACCCATCACATCCCTGAAAACCACCCATCCTACACACCAGAACAGTTGGAGCAGAGATCCAAATCTGCACTGCAACGGCCAGAGATGAGACGAACTTCAGGGTGTTTCTTCCCTAAGAAAAAAAAAAGGGAAAATATAAACAGCAGCTTGTTATTTTAGAGGTGGGTTAAGCCTGCAAGTGTCCCAGCCAATCTTAGCATCTCTTCAAAACTCTCATTCCCTCTCACATGGCAAAACTCTACACAAAAACAACACCTCAACACAAGTTAGGATTTCAAGCAATTTCTTCTACCTTCCTGATAAAAGTGTGTGCAGTTTATACTTCCTGAACTACTTCTGAGAGTTCTACCAAATCTATTCCCTTTGTTTACTTTCATCATGTCACGAATTAGAACAAGTTTTATTGTTCTTGAAGCTGCCAACCAATTCAGTTGACACTTTCCTTTACAGAGCTTTGGAAATAAGCCCATCATTCGCCTCTCAGAAGCGCTGAACACTTTTGATAATGGCCTGGGTTTTTCCCCTGTGGATTTAAGAGTAAGTTGGAAATCAAAGAAAAAAAGTTAATATTTACTGAAAACTGAAAAATAGACACAGAAAAGAAAAAAGCTTTATTAATGCTAACACACTTAATTTTTTCAAACAAGCAATACTACAGGTGATGGTGCATTCTAATATCCATTCATGCATTTACTTACATGAGGAAAGGCCACCGATTTCCCAGTCTCTGACTTACCCAAGGGGCTCCACAGCCAGAATGGCACAGCTACAAGGAGTCTGTGGGACCACCGCAGCTGCCAACATGATTCAGGCTGGGAACCTTGAGTCCTGAGTGACATCATGGGTTCAGAAAATAGTTCAGTAGGTCACAAACACCCGGAGGGACATTCGGTTCTATGTTGGTATCAACACATCAGCTGTAGAGCATTCAATACTTTGAGGACAATGAACAAAACTCAGCCAGCTGCAGCACATGCTCTCTCTTTACAACAGAAGAGGGCTCTAAATCAGACTTAGAACAGAAATCCCACAAGTTCCTGGAACTTCCAGAGCTTTGTTCGTTTGCCCAAGCAATCCTGCATTAGGTATAAACCTGGATTTTCCTACTTGCCTTGTACCCAACATCAGGGAGGGAAAATAGCCCAGTCCAGGTTTCCCCAGCCCATCTCCAGGCATCACCCCCAGCCTTGCCAAGGGCTCCCAATTGCCAGTGCAGAACAGAAGCAGTACTCGGCCTTCAGCTCCTCACTCCTGGAAGCTGTATGGCACTTACAGAAGCACTTCATGGCCTGGAGCAAACTGACCAAAGAACTCCAGGCCTAAACACTTAAATCCCTGCAGTTTAAGGCTAACTAACAAACATGGCCCAGGTATTGACACCTCTAATAGAAAACTTAAGGGACCATGTTCTGGCTGAACTGTATTCACTGTCCAAGAGCAGCAACTTGGTTTTGTGTAACTGTGAAATTGTCTGGAATGAGCTGGGTAAGGAGCCTGGAAACCATGGAAAAGTACTGAGATGGTTAGTCCAATATTGCTCCCCTCTGTTAAGGGATCTCCTTTAGGACCTGTACCTGCATGGATCACAGAGAAAAACCAACCTAAACAAGCCCCTCCTCTAACAAGGAAGACACAAAGACAGGACAGAATAGCACTAAGACAAAGAGCTAAGGGAACATCTCCCACAAGTTGCCACAATCCAGTCCCACTTTCCAACAAGATTCAAGTAGCAGGAGAAGTTCTATCGATAATTTGCAGAATTAAACTTCAGCACCAAAGTCATAGGCACCAACTTCAGAAATTCAGTGTCACTGACTGCAGCTCAAGCAGCAAAGAATCTCCCAAGGACAGGCTTAGCAGTGCTACCAGAGACTACCAAGAGAGATGGACAGACAACATCAGGGACCCTGCGACTTGACCATGCTCCAGAGCCGCACAGCAGCTGGGAAACCCCTGTCACAGCCAAGCACTGGAGAGCCCCTCCCACAACCGGGAATTCCTACGGGTGCGTCCACCCGCAGGCAAAGAGGCTTCCGACTGGGCTGGGACAGGGCTCAGCTTGGACAGGGTGCAATCAACAAGCTCACACCACTTCCAGTGCGGGAACATCTGGGGTCAGCCTCCTCCTGGCTTCCTCCCAAAGCCTGGCCAGGGCTTAAGGAGCAACCCAGGGAGCTGCCTTGGACCATGGACCTCCAAACAAGGCCTTGTCCAGCTTCTAAACACAGAAAGGTCACCTGGTGGTTTGTTAGTGAGCACATACCTACATCCTAACACTAACAATCCTGTGTATTTTGTTCATGAGTGGATATAAATATAGCATTTGGTTGGAAGGTTCCATCAAGAACTCAGCTTTGGCTCACGGCCTGTTGTTCAGCCCTTAGTACTTCAATAGCCCTGAGCCATTTCCTAAGCAGAACCAGGACACAAGAGCCTAACCACTGCTGACTTCCAGAGCACGCACTGCTGCCTTGGCACTCACCTTTAGTCCTTGTCTTGAAGGTCAAGGCAATCCAAGAGACACAAATCCAGGCTCCTCCTGTACTTGAAGGAGGTTCCAAACAGCTCTAATGCATCTCAAAACAGCAGCAGAACCAGGATGCCCTTCCTTGGACAAAACTCAAGCTACTAAAAAGGCAGAAACACAGGACAATCCTGCCTTTCCACTGAAGGATATTGATCCAGCTCTACTGACAAGTGGCAATTGCAGACAGCAATCTACAAGACCTTGTGAAATTCAAACACATCCCCACATGTTTTCCTGCTGGTGTCATTCAGCTCCTCACTCACCTTTCAGAGTCTTCTGCCAAGTGTTTGGACATGCTTTGCTTCTAATTTAAAAATATCCACATCCCCTTGTTTCTAGGTTCTGAGAAGTCTCACCCAACCATCTTGGTCACGAGTTCCACATGAGGGTTTCATGTACAATAAGCTATGCTCCTATTCAGGTCCTTTCTTAAGCTGTTGAGAAGACCATGATCTCACCAGTACTCACAGAATCTCTCCCAGCACCATTTGCTGCTTCTCTCTTCGCCAGGGCCCCATGAAGTTCTGTGTCAGTTCTTGTCCCACAATTGACAGGAACCTTAAGAGACTAAAGCACAATTATTACTATTAATTATGGACACAGGCTTTGGGTTCACTGTTGAGTTCAGCCTTCTGGAAATAAAAGTAGACACTCCTCACACTGCTGGAGTGGATTTGTCCATTCCCTGCTCTGTTCCCCACTCACTAACCCTTCAACCACTCTGCAAAACCCAGCACTGCTGCAGACCTACAACAGAGCAGCAGTTGACCCACAGATGATTTCTAGTAGCACACACTTCCTATTGTGTTTCCAAAGCAATCCAAGTGCTTATTTTACATCACCAACAATACGTGCCCATGTACACAACAATACCATATTTTCACAGTGTACTGATAGAAACTCCAACAGATTTAATACATTATTCTTCAGACAATTAATAATCAAATATACTACTGGGCACTTGGACTGTTTAGTGTGGGAGGATCAATAGAGGTTCTCTACCCTCAAGTACAGAGCATGAAAACAGAAACCAACTAGTCTCCAAAAAATCAAATAAACTGGATAAGTCACAAGAAATAATACTGCATAATAGAAAACACACATTTGCTTTGAACATAGTGCTTGAGAACTCAAACATCCTTTAAAAATAGAAAACACACTCAAGATGGGCAAAAGAACCAATTATTAGACAAACCTCTCAATGGAAGCGTGATCCTGGAAAATGGTTTCTCCAAGTCTCTTCGCCTCATCCAAAGTCCCTCTCCAAACTCAGGGGTCACAGCGCACACTCCAGGGCACTTGGAGTAAAGAAAAAAATAAACACAGGCTTGTTATTTTAGAGGTGGTTGTTACACCCACAGGAAGGCCAAAGTTTTTGAGGTTCTTGTAAACAGATCTCTTTTGGGTCACTTAGAGCAACACACTGGATGATCCCTGTTTGCAACCATACACGTAGATATACCTGCAGGGTTTATTTTCAAACCATTTGGTTCCACTGGAATGCAGCAATGCAGCCATTGGGTTCTTCCCTATTCTAATACAGCAACATCAAAGTATGAAATTAGTACTTCAGGAAATGTATAAGGGAAAAGAAAGCTTTATAGCTGGGCAAGTTGTGTCAGGGAGGGCCATTAACACAAGAAGAGGCACCACCTCCTTGTAAGACTTGCCTCTTATCCCCTCAAAGCCCCATTTGGAGCCTCCAGACAGAGAGAGTTCACCCCTCTGTCTCAGCAGATGGGCCATTCCACACACAAACCTCCTCCTTCCAGGAATGCCCGCATGGCCAGGCCCTCCACAAACAAGCAGTTGCTTGGAGTCATTACTCATCAATAATCCAGCATCTCTCAGGGGTTTGACCAAAGTGTTGCAGCAGCCTGGAGCACCCTGGAAGAGAAACACAGGAGTTTGTGGAACCAAGGAACGGAGGAGCTGCCCTGTCCCAGCTCTGCCTCCTCTGCCAGCAGCCGGGCAGATGCAGCCCTCAACTTCCAGACCTTCCCCTGGAATGGGAAACGCCTGCACCCAGCTGGGCACAGATGTGGCACAGCCTGAGCACACTCCAGGAGTGCCTCCAAAGGTGACAAAGGGACAACACCAAATGATACTCACAAACAGGGACTCACAGAAACTCTTCCAACACCATTTGCTGCTTCTCTCTCTGCCAGGGCACCAGGAAATTCTGGGTCCGTTCTTGTCACATGCTTGTCAGTGACCTTGGGAGGACAAGGTTATGTTCATATTCTGAGCAGGAGCTGAAAACAACAGAAAAGCACAAAAGGAGACAGAAATACTCCTCCCCCATCCTCAATATCCTCAATTCAGCAAAATCAACAGATTTCAACAATTCTGTATGAGGGGAAAGATCCACGGGTACTTTTAGCTAAAGCACAGGAATAGCTTTTTCCTCCCACTTTTTGGGAAACACTATGGAAACAGGAGAGCCATCAAATCACTTCAACCTGCATGGTGGGTTTTCTTCCAATGCCCCTGGCAGACAGACTAGACAAGCCCTGCCCATCCCCACAGCACACTGCTCTCACTACACATCCCACTGATCCACACCCACCCAGCCTCTCCAAATCCACCATCCAGCACCATTTCCAACAGGCTGCCTCACACACAACAGGTTTTTCCAGTTGTTGTCACATTTGAACACCTTGGAGTCCTCAGGTACTGAAGAGCTTGGAACAGAAACAATCCCAGCAATACAAGATGGCTAACTTTGCTTAAGCATTTTCTTGCCAATTTCTGGAAGAACAATTTTTCAACTGTTTATTGCATGAAAGCAAAATAATTAATAATTAAATAAACCAGCTCTTGCAAACCCAACAGCAGCTATCAGAGACTCCATTGGGAATCTCCTTCAGCCTGAGGCTAAACCACCTGTGCCCCCAGGGATCAAAAAGAAAAACCCAAAAAACCAAGTTCCTCCTCCAACAATGAAGGCAGAATAAAGACAGGACTGATGAAAACACCAGTGGGAATACAACCCTCAAGTTGCCACATTCCAGTGCTGTTTTCCTACAAGATTCAAATGGAAGCAGAACTTTCATCTACAATTCACAGAATCAAATCTCTCTAAATATCCCAAGCAGCACAGGAACCAGCATGTTTGTTGGACAGTAGAAGCGCTCTGCCAGCGGGCATGGTTAACCAAAGCCAGACACCGTCTTCAGGAATTCAGTGTCACTCACTGCAGCTCAAAGCAGCAAAGAACCCCACAATGAGAAGCTCAGTAGTGCTATCAATGATTGCCTACAGGAATTGACACACCAGGGACCCTGCGACTTGACCATGCTCCAGAGCCGCACAGCAGCTGGGAAACCCCTGTCACAGCCAAGCACTGGAGAGCCCCTCCCACAACCGGGAATTCCTACGGGTGCGTCCACCCGCAGGCAAAGAGGCTTCCCACTGGGCTGAGACAGGGCCCAGCTTGGACAGGGTGCAATCAACAAGCTCACACCACTTCCAGTGCGGGAACATCTGGGGTCAGCCTCCTCCTGGCTTGCTCCCAAAGCCTGGCCAGGGCTTAAGGAGCAACCCAGGGAGCTGCCTTGGACCATGGACCTTTCAACAATGCCACAGGTCTGATTTCATGGCCTTGTCCAGCTTCTCAATTATACAAAGGTCAAAACTTTTCCAACTCCATTTGCTGCTCTCCCTCTGTCAGTATCCCGATAAGTTCTGCCTCAGGTCTTGTCCTACCCTTGCCAGTAACCTTGAGAAGAAAAAGGTATAGTTTTTACTCTTCATTATGGCCACAGAACTGAGGTTCACTAGTGGGTTCAGCCTTCTGTAAGTAGAAGCAGACAGTGCTCAACCTGCTGGAGATGATTTGTCCATTCCCTGCTCTGCTCTCACCAATGCTTCAACCACTCTGCCAAACTCAGCCCTGCTGCACACCTACAAGAGAACAGCAGTTTACCCACAGTCACTCCTCCTGTTACACATTTCCCATTACACACCCAGAGCAATCCAAGTGCTTATTTTACATCTCCACAAGCATGGCCAAACACCACATACACAAGCACACCAAATTCCCACAGCGTTACAAGAGAAGAGTCAACAGGACAATTTCTGTGTATTCTTAAGTACAAAGCATAAGAACAAAAACAAATCTTGCTCCATGTAAAAAAACCAAAAAACCATAAGAAAATATTGTATAGACTGAAAACACATATTTTGAACCTAAACAAGTACTTAACTGCAGGAGGAAATCACCTAGTAAAAGGATGCTGACCAACCAAACACATGAAGCATGGCACCAGGGGCTGCCTGAATGCCTTAAGGTTAGTGTGCTAGTTGGAAGGTGAACCAGCAGGAGGAATTAACCCCACACAAATACCTTGTCAGAGACTCCAAGTCAGAACTACAATTTAATAGGAAAATGACAATAAAGGCAGTAGTATGGAAACATTGGCATAAACTGGCATAGTCAGAAAAGGCCCTGACACCCTGTTGGTCAGGGTGGTGGTAGCAGTCCGACTAAATGGTGGTTGCAGTCCCACTGCAGTGATGAATGTGGTCTTGTCAAAATGGTGATCCTGTGGAAAGGTTTGGTCCGTCTCTGGAGGTCCAGTGGTGGTTGCCCAGAGCTCTTGTCCTCTGGGTATTCAGTGGTGTCCCAAGTGCCAGATTACACCCCAGGTACAGGTGTTCCTGTACTACACAGGTGGGAATGTTCAGTACCTCCCCCAGGGTGGGGCATTGCACAATGGGGTGATGTAGTTCTGAGTCATTCTGTGGAGTCCTTGATGTCCCAGTAGCAAAGCTGGCCCCCTTGGGGTGGATAGGGCTGCTGCTTCCCCAGAGGCAGCTACCATAGCTGAGACATGGCAAAGATAAAGAAACACTGCTCCACCCATTTTAACAGCTCATCAGAAAACAATAGATGGGGGTAGAACAGATCATTTGGTTACTCCCCATATCATAACCCAGGAAAGCAGAAAAGCTTCAGCTGCACAAAATTATTTTTAAAATAAAAATAAAATTCAGCTGCATAAAATAATTCACATGTTCCCGTAAGTACTCTTTATGCATATAATCGTGATTTCCACAGGAGTTTTACTGTTAATTGCATAAATCAGCAAAGAAGTTAAACCTCAAAAGGTTGTTTTTTCCTGCTGTTTTTGTAAGTTAAAACTGATTAACACCTTCAGCATCACATACAATGAGGCTGCTTTTCTAGCTTGTTCACACCATTGTATGACCACATCACAGTGCTCAGACATCTTTCCCTACAAGGTTTTCAGTTTGTAACTTGCTTCCCACAGCAAAAGCCTGAATTAACAGAAACATCCCCACATCCCCTGTGCTAAGGGGAATGCAGCAACAGCAACCCAAAAGAAAGCGGAACACCTGTACTAAACACTAATCCCTGCCAAAAGGACAGTCACAACAAAACCTTACAGGTTGGAGAAATATATGGCAAGAACAACTCTGTGCTTCTTCTTCCCTGCCAAACACACCCCAATTTCACACTACAAATACAAGTCATTATCTTAGCTGCAGCAACTCCACAACTTGATATAATTGTTATTTATAAAGGAGCTTCCCAAAGCAACTATCTGTCCCAGCAGAGAACAAAACTCTCTGCACTCCACCAGAATCATGTGAAGTCCCAACCAAGGGTAGAAACTGACACAAAACACCTAATAAAACACAATTTCAGCCCCAAAAAGGTCAGGAAAAAAACCCAATTCGAAAAAAAGCAATTCAGCCAAACCATTACCTCCTAAATCTTCACTGAGAAAGACTTAGGAATTCCAAGCCACAGCCTGCAAGACCCATAGAACAACAACCCCTCAGCCCCAACACAGCTTTTATTAAGGCCACCTAGGAGCTGCTCTCCAGGACACCACATATTTAAGCATCACCTCAGGTTTGATACAATTTTAAAAAATCAATTGAAACATTTCCTTACACCACTAAAACAGCACAAAAAAGCCACACAGCAGCACACACCCACAACACAGAGGCTCACTTCAGGCTCCAGCCGTTATGAACCCCTGCCCGGCTCGTGATTGGCCGAGGCGCTGAGGTGCCGGCAGCGCTGATTGGACAGCGGGCCCAGGGCCCCGCCCTCGCCCCGCCCCCCGCAGGTGCGGGAGCTCGGGCAGCCGCAGGTGGGGCTGCGGCACCGCCCGACCGCCGCCAGGGGGCGCTGCCGCGGGGCGCACTTGAGGGGCCGCGCGGGGCGGGGCGGCTCCCGCGCGTGCAGCCCCGCGGGGAGGGGGCGGCCGGGCCCTGTCCCTGTCCCTGTCCCTGCGCGGCCCCGGGACAGCCCCGCCGGGCCGGGCCGCACCGCCCCTCCTCGCACCGCTCCACGCCGCCCGCGACCAGCGCTCCGCAGCCGGCGCCGCCGGAATGAGGTGACAGCCCGGCACTCGATCAGGGACANTCTTAAAGGCCGGTGCCGCAGGTGAGACGCTCCTCGGGGTATGGGGGTGCTTTGTGTGGCTCTTATGGGCTTCTTGGATGGGGTAAGAACCTGTTTGAATTTACTTGTTTATAAGGCATCATACTTTTAGTAATATTTAAGTGTGTGTGGTGTGTTGGAGAGCAGGTCCTGGGTGCCCCAAGGTAAAGCTATGCTGGAGCTCCAGAGCTGTTTTTCTTTGCCGTTCTCAGGATTTGCCTCAGAATGGTCATCTCTGTGTTTGGTTAGGATATAAAGGTTGCTCTAACTTGGTTTCTT
>VZTJ01002129.1:137027-163417 GCA_013397795.1 Orthonyx spaldingii | reverse complement strand
CACAGAGAGGGGCCGCGGCCGCCCCCCCGCTGGCGGCCCCCGGGGTCCCGCTGCCTTTCAATGGCCCGCCCCGCTTCAAAGGGGCCCCCGGAGCCGCAGCAACGCCCCGGCCCCCTCCCCACCCTCGCTCCCGCAGACACGGCGAGGACAGCTCTGCCCTCCTCCGCCACCCACCCCGCTCCTCGGGGCTCGCTGCCATCGCCACCCACCCTCCGGCACGCAGCGGGACGGGACCCACCGGGACCGAGCCCGGAGGGCACCTGCGCCCGGGCGGCCGCGGGGAGAGGCGGCGGTGGAGGGCACGGCGGTGCCGGGGGGCCGCGTCCGGCCCCTTGGCCGTGGAGGAACAATGATCCCTTGGTGCCGGGCTGGAGGACAAAACGAGCCCCGCGCTGGAATGCCAGTGCCTCAGCAAATTATTGAAACAAAAATAACATTTCTTTGTACAATAATCCTGGGGCGGGGAGGGTCCGGGCAGCGCTGCCAGGGGCCCAAGAACTGGTATTTTTCCACTGCTTTCCTTTTTTTTTTCTTATTTTTTTTACTTTTTTTTTCTTCGCCCCCCTCCCATAACTCCCACCATTGTTCCTTCCCCCACTCCCTTCCCACTCCTCCCACGCTCGGCCCCGCGTGAGGGGGGCTCCCTTGTTCCCGCTCGCCCAACGCGTCCATGGGCCGGGAGCCCGGGCCGGCCGCCCAGCGCCCTCGCTCCCCAGCTGCCGGGGGCTGGCCGGGGGCCAGCGGGGCCCTGGCGCAGCCATAGCGACCGGCCCCGCTCCCCCAGCAATGGTGCCCACCCCCGCTGCCCGCAGACCCCCGCTCCAGCCCCGGGAGGGGGTTCCAGGCCACGCAGCCGCCCCGGGGGCTCCGGAACTCTTCCTTGTGAGCAGGTTCAGGGGCTGCTCCGGCAGCGGCCGGGGATGCTGCGAGAGCTGGGAAGGGCTCGGCTGGGGGGTCCTGCCTCTGTCACCCCCCCAACAGGTCGAGACGAACCCCGCCAGCCCCAGATTTATGCCCTGCAAGAGCCTCAGCATTGCCTTGCCACGTTTTCCTTCCTCCACAGTTGGGTTTTTTCCCCTCGTGTAACACAATCCCAGGCTCTGGCCCTTCATTATCCCTGCTGGCAGCTCCTCATCCTCCTCCCTCTCGCTGTGCCATCGCCCAAGGCCGGACCCACGCCCCGAAGGGAGGGAGCAGGGGGTGATTTTGGGGGTCGTGCCCGGCGCTGGAGGTGCAGCAGCTGCCCTGGGACAGGGACCAGCGCCACCGGACCGTGGCGAGGACAAATTATTCTAATGAGCTTCCTCCTGTAAACGAGCCACGAGCAGCAAAAGGTGCCCAGGGAAAAAACCCACGGGGGAAAAATCCACAGGGGAAAAAACCCATGGGGAGAAAATATCCACAAGGGAAAAAACCCACGGGGAGAAAATATCCACAGGGGAAAAAACCCACGGGAGGAAAAGCCCACAGTGCTGTCACCGTGTTCCAGCATCCCTCAAACCTGGCAGGGCCTTCCCACGCCTGCATGACCCCAAGTTAGGGGCAGTTTGTGCAAGACGGGGGCGCAAAGTGACTTTTGCCAGGTGTGACCTGAGTTATCAGTGAATTATCAGAGCCCAGGGCTCCTCCCGAGCCTGCCCCTGGCTGGGTTTTGCCATCCGGGAGGGCCCGCGGAGCGGGGATGCTCCCGGTGCGGCGGCCCCGGCTGCCGGGGGTGCCGGTCCGGGGGCGGCGGCGGCAGGAGCCCGGCTGGCTCTGGCACAGCGAGCGCAGCCAGTAAATTTCCACTGGGGCAGCTCCGAGTCAATGAGCTCAATGCGTGACCCCGGGCAGCGCCGGAGCTGCCAGCGGTTGGGAGGAATTCCCCAGGAAGGCTGGGAGGGGATGGGGACCCTTCTGTGCGAGCGTCCCCCGGGGCAGGGGCCGGCCCTGGAGCCGCTCAGCGCCCCGGGGGAAGCGCGCAGAGGGCGAAGGGGGCCGGGGTGCAGAGCTTGGCTCAGAACACATCTGAAACTAAAACTGGAGGATTTTGGGATTTGCGAGAGCCCGGGCTCAGCTCTTGCTGCACGGCCGAGTCCCACCGGTGTCTCCTCGTGCCGGTGCTACCGGGTCAGCTGCAAGGACAAGGACACCTTCAAGAAAATAAACCGAGACTCTGTAAAATGTTATTTGATCCCTTGACTATTGTCACCTTCTCCACAGTTCGCTGTTTTGGAGGGACAATTCCGAATCCAGCACTTAACCCCAGTGAGCACGGGGTGGTTCTGGGGACAGAGGATGCAGTGGCAGCACCTGCGGCCTCCAGCCCCGTGAGTTTGTGCCTGTCACCCTCTGCTCCAGGAGGGAGGCAGCAGGAAACCAGCAGCTATTCCAAGGCTGTTCCACTCCTGGGTAGTTTTATCCTTGATTTTATGCTGCCTGCTCCATCCAGCCCCAGGGATGCTGCTGGAGGCAGGGCCAGAGCAACCCGTGGTGCCAGCAAGGCAAGGGACAGTGCTGGCACAGCCCAGGTTTGCACCCCGAGCTTTGGGGGGATGGTTCAGCCGGGTGGGAGGAGGGGGAAGCTCCGGCAGGGTCCGTGCCAGGTTCATCCCCACCTCCTGCTCCAGCATCACCCAGGGATGGGTCTCAGTCCCCCACAGCCCCTCCGTGGGCTCCGAGCATCCCTGAGCCTGCTGCGGGGCACGGCCCCTCCAGGCTGACACCAGCGGCCCCAGCGCCTCTTCCAGAGCAGCTTCTCCTCCACCACCCCCGGCGGGGCTGCCGTGGGGAGCCCCCAGCTCGTGCCAGGGCCCGAGGCCGAGCCCAGCACAGCGTTCCAAGGAGCTGCCCCGCTCCAGGCACCTCTTCCCTCTCCTCTTTCTTACCTACTCCCTGCTCTGACACTCCAGCTCACTCAAGTGACCCGGTTCCTTCCCGTTTCCTGCTTCCAAGCTCCACGCCAGCCATTTATCACCTTTCCCTTTTGAGTTTCCTTGCAGGGAGAAGCACTGAAAAGAAATCCACAACCTTATTGTCTGCTTGTTTTCCAATACAGTGAATTTATTATATGTTGCAAAATCAGCATTCAGCTTTTTTAGTGTACAAAAAAAGGACACTAGCTCTTAAGAAAAAAGATTAGGAAAGCTGAAGACTATGCTGCCTTGAAATTGTAACATTTTGGCAAAGTGAAAAGCTCTTTTGTAAACTCCAACTCCATGGCTCAATATAGTTTTTATCCACAGTACAATATTACAAAGTAAAACACAGTATCAATAAGTTAAGATCATACTTAATCACCTAGAACTGGTTTCTATTAACCCAAAAAGCACAAAATTTTGCCTAAGCTTCGTTGTCTCTAAAAAGAAAAAAAAAAGAAAAAAAAAGAAAAAAAAAAAAAGGCATATTTGACTACAATTCTTTAAACACAGTCCAAAAGAAAAGTGAAGCAGGAAGTTGGTGGATGCTAATTGGGTCTCACAGTTTGGATAATTCATTAAATATTTTCAGGGGTTTTTTTATATTCAAATTTTTTAGAAGTTCCAGAATATACATGTAAATGTACACAATACATCTTTGTATACAACTCTGTTTGCAAAAATATCTTATAGCAGATGTATAAAGATTGAGATCCATCTCTATCCCCCCCCAAGCAACAACAACAAAAAAACCTCCTCCTTTCAAAATATGAAGGATCAGGAGAAGTGTTTCCATGGAAGAATTTACTCATCCTGGGTTTGTAGCTGCTGCCTCTTCTGCCATCCCGAGTTCCGCCTCCTCCGCAGTCGGAACGAAGCCCCCACCGAGCCCCAGCACTGGGGAAATTCAGTTTTTCCACCCCAAAACCCCGGAATTGGGCAGGGCCGGGCTGTGCAGTGACAATCCCCCCTCTGTGACACCCCAGGCCCTCCCCATCCCCTCCCAGCTCCCCGCGGCTCCGGCCGCGCCCGCCCCGCCGCCGAACCCCGCCGGGGACTCCCGGCCAGGCCCCCGGAGCAGCAGGACAAACCTCTCCAGCCAGAAGCTCCTTCCCTCCAGAGCTCCCGGTGGTCTCCAGAAGCACCAGGGGCCGGCGGTGCTGCAGGAACCCTCCCTGACCTCCAGCTGTGGTCTGGGGAGGAAGGGATGGGAGCGAAGCATTCCTGACCCCCGAGATTCCCAGCAGGAATGCCCGGGGGGTTCTGGGGTGCTCCCCCTGTGCTCCTGGGGCACAGCATCTCTTCCCACCCTCCTTCTCCACAGGCTGGGGGCTGAGGGCCAGGGGAAGACGTGGCTGCCCCGTGGCATTGCAGGAGCCACGGCCACCGTGTCCCTCTGGCTGTCACCTTTCCCTTGGAGAAGGGGATGGCAAAGTCCTGCTGAGCGCTGGGTGCGCAGGGAGAGACCTCAGAATAAAGTGACAAAGCAAAAGCAGTGGCCCTGCCTGTGTGACAGCAGTGAAATTATAATAATAATAATAATTAATAATTTTATCTCCTATTTTTAATACAGCAGATGGACCCATGTTTTGTTTGGGGCAGGAAAAAAACTCAACATACTCCTTGTTGTAAGAAGTGTTTCCCTGCTTAACTCTGCCATTCCTCTCCTTTAAAGGGTGAAAGGCTCTTCAGTGCAACCTCCAAGGCAAGGAGACTCCACAGGGAAGGAATCCTTTACTTTGAGATAAACGGAAGCGGGAAGAAGTCAAATCCCACAGGCTGGCAGGATTAAAAAGGGGAGAGGGGAGAGAAAGAAAGAAACAGCAGAGTTAAAGGACACCTTTGTGCTTTTTGGAGTGTTTCTCACACCCTGGCCATACTCTAAAACGTTCCCTTCAATCCAAAGTAAAGAATAAAAAAAACCAAAAAAACAAAAACAAATCAGGAAGCAGGACTGCAGGGAGAAGCTGGCTGAGATAAAGCACACCAGTGGAAGGGATCCGCGTGGGAAAACAGCACCTTACTGCTCCCACAAGGATTTGCTGCTGCCTTGGAAAGACACACAAAAAAAAATATCCCAGGAAAAAGCAGAGCACCCCCCCACCCCCTCCTCTCATGGGTCAAGGAATAAAGTTACTCTGTGGGTGACTCTGGGATGAGTTTCAGTAATACTGCAAGGAAAGGGTCCCAAGCACTTGGCCTAAAAGGAAAAGGGAGGCACAGTTTTAGAAAAAGATGCTTTTTTCTTTCCTCTTTTTTTTTGATACAAAAATAGACCATAGTCTCATTAGCAATTAATAGAAGTGGCTGCCTCGATAGAAAATTAGAAAAGTCAAAGACAGACAGGTCTCCATCTTCCCAGCACTGGCAGCTGGAGGTGAACTGGGCAGACTGGGCAGAAGGTTCGCACCCCAACGCACAAAGCAGGTAAACAAAAAAAAAAAAAAAAAAAAGGGGGTTTTGGGGGGGTTTTTTGGGATCCACCACTGCCCTGAACAAGGTGCTGAGCCCCAGGGCACCCCCGTGCTGCCACCACCACCCCCCCAGGATGACAAAGCAGGGCCAGACAAGCAGAGCTCAGGGAACGTGGTGTATTTCTGCACAGCTCTGACTCCCAGCGCGCCGTGCCGGGAGGGGAGGGCAGGGAGGGGAGGGCAGGGGAGGGCTCCCGGCACTCCTAGCAGCAATTCCAGTTCCTCACCATTCGCAGGACAATTTGGAACCCACGTGGAGCTGGGCCAGGGGGGAATTACAACTTCATGCCAAACTTTTAATTCATGAAAACTACAGATTCTTAACCTTTGGGAGCTTCGGTCACTTTAGGTAAGTTTTCCCTTAAGTGTCAAACGCTGGCTTCAAATAAGCAGAATTTTTTTTTTTTGCTTGGTTTTTTTTTTCTTTTTTTGTTTTTTTTGATATCCATTTGTTACATTCCAACATTCAGAGAGGCTTAAAAACTCGGGAGGAGCGTGCTGGACGTGGACATGACAGATCTGGCATCTTAAAGTCATCCCCAAGTTCTTCAACCACGAGGAATTAATGCTCGTCTCTGAAAGGGACCTTGGGTGTATAAAAGGGAACGTAACGTCCAGGGTGACTGGATTTTGGTTTGCCCTACCCAGTCCAGGGGTGAGTGGCAGCTAAAACTGCTGCTGGTCATACTCTGCTATCAGTTTTTTGATGTGGGCCAGTTTGTTGTGGAGGTATTCGCAGCGGTTCTTCTCTTGGCTGTAATTGGGGTTTGTCTGCAAAAGAAAAAAAAAAAGAAAATGTAGAGGTGGGAAAGGTTCTGGACAAATCAAAGTTGAGCCCCTGGTGGGCTCGACAGCACAGAGCAGAACTTTATCATGGAATCAATCATGGCATGGGTTGGGTTGGAGGGAATGCAAAGATCATCTCATGCCATGGGCAGGGACACCTCCCACTGTCCCAGGCTGCTCCAGCCTGGCCTTGGACACTTCCAGGGATCCAGGGGCAGCCACAGCTCCTCTGGGAATTCCATCCCAGCCCCTTCCCACCCTCATAGGGAAGAATTTCCTCCTACTATCCCACCTAAACCTCCCCTCTTTCAGCTTTAAAGCCACGGATATGACCATGGAAAGCTTTTCTAGACCCCTCTTTGAAACAGTCCTGTTCTGATCAAACACAGCCAAGAATAAAATCCCTTTTCAGCATTACCCAGCTCCAAGAGCACCCATCACAGGGGAGGAGCACACCTGAGTCAGGCTCAGCCTAACTGGGCTTCCAACAGTCACCCCCTGCCCTCTGCCCCCACCTCAGAGCCTCTGGAACAAAGATTCCCTTCCAATAGCAGGGGTTCTCTCCAAAAAGCTCCTAAATCCCTGAGCACAACAGGGCTCAGGACCTTATTCACGTATTTAGAGGAAAAACCCCCAATCCCCACTGGTGTGTGGATGCTTTGCATAAAAATACTGAAATTTAAGGTATCTGAGGCGCCCCAGACCCCAAAAATCTGAGGACAGAGCTCCAGAGACCGATCCCAGCTCGGATCCCGTGTCCCAGCAGCCCCCAGATCCCAGAGGATCCTGTTCTCCCTCAGCCTGGGCGTCTGAAACACGAACTGTTCCTTCCCTGGAGAGATAAAGGCCCTGCCTGAACACACCCATTGTGCCACGGCCACGGCTCAGCGATCCCGGGATCCGTGGAGCTCTCCCAGCTCCCCTCAAACCCTTCCTGATCTGCCTTTAGGGCCAGGCTGGAGCTGAACAAAGATCTGCTGGAATTGCCTCAGAGCCTGGGTTTGCTCTTGGCAAGGGCCCATCTCTTTCAGTCACACCAGGGGCACCACCCAAAAGCCTTCTGTGGCCAAGGACATTTCCTTACCTTTTTAATTTTCCGATATTCCTGTAAAATTTGATCGTGGATGGTCTAAAAAGAGAGGGAAAAACCAGGGCATTATTTTCGGTTCTGCACCCGACTGCAGTAGGTACTTACTGATGGCTCAATGTACACAATTCCTCCAAATTCCAACCAAAATCTGCTCCCTCCATGGCATCCCTGGGCAGATCCAATGGCTACAACTGGCTCTGATGCCATGGATATCCTGGAGCTGACACCAGGATGAGGCCTCACTCCCCAGCCACGAGAACTACCTGTGACAAGCACCTGGATTCCAGGACAATGCACATTTCCAAAGCTTCAACTGATTTTTTTCCCCCCCAGGATCTAAAAACAATCCAGTGAAGAATTTTCCAAGGAGAAGGGCAGGAGGTCTGAGGGAGGAAGCTGTGCTTAGCACAATAGGTGCTCTGTAAAAATCTGTTTATTATCCTCGATGAGACTCACTTTTTCAAGCTAATGAATAGCTAAAACTCTTTAAAAATCACTCTGACAAGTCCAATAATGCTGCATTATTAAGATCAAAGATTGCAGGGGAACAGATGACCCCGTGCTAGCTCCCCTTCCAGCCCCGATACGCTCCCATATGTGCAAATATGAGTTTTTCTGGCTGGGATACACTAATAGCTTCCAGCAGCTTTTGGCTAAGGACACCAATTGTCTCACTGAGGCCTTTCCTTGTCAACAAGTCCCATGATGTGGCTCCAGCCTGAAAAAGGAGCAGCACAGAGCTGGGTTAGGAGCATTCCCCAACGCTGTCAGCTGTGTGCACGTTCCCCATCAGTTCTGAGGCTGGAATTTAGACACCGGCCCAGCCCAACCCCAGCAGATCAAAGACCTGCAGCTCTGCCACGTGCAGAACGAGCTGCTTCAGGTGTTTTTAGCTCTGTTTCTACCTTGTATTCCTCAGAGCCCTGCAGAAGTTGCTTCAGCTTGGCGTCCAGCTGGGTGAACCGTCGGGTTATCCGCTCTATCCGGGCGTGCAAGTCCCTGTACTCGCTGTACTCCGCGTTGAAGTCGTTCTTGTAGCTCTGACGCTGCTCCGAGGAGGAAATGGCTGCGTATTTTCTGCAGGGGAAAAGGGTTTGGTCAAAGGGGTCTGGGGGGAATTGGTTTTGGGGGAATTCTCTCCCAAATGCAGCGGTGTCGAGCTCCGGGGGATGAGTCTGCTGGGTGACTGGAAACAAAATCATGGATAATTCAGGATCACAGGAGCATTTAAATGGGATATTGGGAAGGAATTCTTCGCTGTGAAGGTGGTGGAGATGGTTTAAATGGGATATTGGGATGGAATTCTAGAGCAGCTGTGGCTGCCTCATCCCTGGCAGTGTTTGGAGCACCCTGGATAGTGGAAGGTGGCTCTGCCCATGGCAGGGGTGGGACTGGATGGGTTTTAGCTCATTCCAGCCCAAACCATTCTGGGATTGTGTGATTAAAGTTGGAAAAGTCCCCTGAGATCAAATCCCAGCACTGCCAAGGCCACCACTAAACCATGTCCCAAGTGCCACATCCACATGGCTTCCATCCCTCCAGGGACGGTGATTCCCTGTTACAGTGAAGAGATTATCCCCAATATCCCATCTAAACCTCCCCTGCTGCAGCCTGAGGCCGTTTCCTCTCATCCTGACTTGCATTAAAGTAGCAAATTACGGAGGCAACCACCAGGGACTTGCCTTGACCTCCTGTAAAACAAACAATGTTTGCTCCCAAAACTTCCTATCTCTGCCAGATAGGGTGGGATAGGCAGGTACAGCCAAGCCTGGGAGCAGCTGGGGGTGTAGGAGGACACTCAGATAGTGCTGCTACAGCTTTTCTAACTCCTGCTGGCCCGCAGAACATGGAGTTCTGCATCTGTGCCAGGCATTGGAACAGCAGGAATACGATGCTTCCAGAGTTAAGAGTCTTTAAAGGCACACAAAAAGCATTGAGCCATCGTTGCAAAACGCTCGCAGGGTGATTATGTGGCAAGAGCACGACAAGAAACCACGGTGAGGAGCTTTATTCCATTTTTTTTCTCCACCAGCAATTCCATTTCCAGCACCTTCTGCAGACACTCGACGTGCCCTGAGCTCAGCACACAGCACAGGTTGAACTGATGTGCCTTTGGGGGCCTTTTGGAAGTTAGTCTGCTCAACAAAAAGCTATTAAAGCTGACATTTACGGCCCTCTCCGAAGGTAAAACTCCTCTTTTGGTGGGTGATGGCTCTGATTTGCCTCCCTGCTCTGGCTGCAGCAGGGCCAGCTCGGTGCATGAAGGTGTAAAAGCTAATTGAGGCCTCAAATTAAGGGGAACTTTCAGTGCTTTAACTTTTTAAGAGCTCTAAACTTCTAGAACTGACTCCTTGCCAGGGGCTGGGATAAAGAAGCATCAAAGAGCAGTGACAGCTCTCAGAATTAGAGGAGCTGGACACAAACCAGTCAGATCACACCACAAGGTGAGACCACAGAGCTCCCAGAGCTCAGAAACCTCTCCCAGTTTCTTTTGCTGCAATATCCCTTTTTGGGAGAGATCAGCACACGAGTGAGAGAAAAAACACCCCCAGCCACCCAAATCCTTCGGAACGGCCCTAAAATTGTCACCTTGAGGGGGCTGTTTGTATGGCTGATCCAGCCCCGCAGAGCAGAAACCACACCAGAACCCTTTATCTGCTCCCGAGCTTCCTCCTCCTCCTCCATCCGTTCCCTCCCAGCGATCCCAGCACAGCCAAACCAGCTCTGATGGAAACAACCCCCGGGCTGTGACGTGCACAGCAAATTTCCCCCCTCAAGCTACAACTTTTTCCCCATCCCAAAGCTTTGTTTAGAACAGGTTGGAGTTTATGCAGATTTTGGGCTCCCTTCACAGGGATTTTTGGGCTTCAGTTGTTGAATTAACCTCGAGGGGATCTGATTAAAGAGTCAAGAGGTGAAACAACTCACATCCTAACCCAGGGGTTAGAGCCTCCCAGTACAGAACATTTCACTGCTTTATGCAGATGATTTTGGCTCTGAAGAAGGGCGGAATTAGCAAACCACCCCAAATCCTTCCTTGCCCTGTCTTCCACAACATTAAAGCAGATTATTCCCTCTCAGAGTTTCCAGCTGTAACGTGGAGATGTTTAATCCTTTCAAACCCCCAAGGTATGAGATGTTTCTTGAAGTACTTCAACAATTTATAGGAGACAACCTTGAACTCCTTAAGGAGGCAAAAACCAGCTTTGATATCAAGTTTACTCTCAAAAACTGATCTGCAAAGTCGGGTTTACTCTTTTTTTTTTTTTTTTTACACCCACCTACCAAAGTTCTATCAAATAACACAAAAACTCCAACAAAAATCCCCAGCACATTGTGATTTTTAGCTTGAAATGTGATCCCAAAGTGATGAAGCAACTGATAAACATACTTACAATAAATAATCTGGCATTTCTGAAGTTGATGTTGGTACACTAGAATTATTGCATGTTCCATTTAAACCTGAAAAAATAAAGATTTGTTTATAGACGTTCTTAAACTTCAAAGCTCTTTGTAATTCAGTTTCAAACTCGTAAAACTCTCCTGCAATATACAGTTTATGGAATTCTAAAGGATTTCTGTTTTGCTTGGAACTGACAGAGGCAGAGGAGCCACAACAAGGTGGTTGAAAGTTCAAGGCTCCTCCAGTATTTGTCTGTCAGCAAAACAACCCCAACATCAGCCAATGCACTGAGCAGCAAAAAAATCTGAATTTAATTGGTGGATAAACACTGCCTGGAGTGGGATAACACTGACAGCACCACTGGGAGCGAGGGAAACACAGCCCTGAGCCCAGAGAGCCCAGCGGGGCAAGGTGAACCTTCCCTTCTGCTGCTGCTTCCACACTGCAGAGATTCCTCTGTGGAAACTCCAGGGTGAGATTCCTGAATTAAGAGAATCCAGAGCCCTGCAGGGCACCTCAGAGAGGTTTTTAGGGAGTGCAGGTCTCACCTCACACAGCTCCACACACAAATCCAAGTGGAAGGAGAACTAAGGAGGGCTCAGCTCAGAATTCAGGAACTGTAGGGAGCAAAGCCCTCAGGAAAAACAGGATTCTGAACAAACCTAAACCAGACTCATCCTCCACAGCCACCAAACACTGCAGGGTAAATGTGCAGGAAGAAAGCAGTTGGATCCACGTTTGGAAAGGGACATTTTCCACAACTGTGTGTTGCATTCCAAGCCCTCACCAGAGTCAGCTGCATCACCTGAGTCAGCAACACCCTGACTGTATCCTTCAAAAGATGGATTTTCCTCTGAATTTCCACAGAAAGGCTTTCCTGAGCAGGATGGGAGAACGGCACAAACCCAGTGCTTCTAAAACACCCCAATCCCAAATTCCTGCTGCAGCTCTTCCTGCTTTTCCTCTTTCCTGACCACAGCGTGGAAGATGCAGAACAGGGTTTGAGGATGGTGGAAGAGGAGGGACACAGAGAGGTTTATTTTGCCTGTGAGTGCCACCTACTGACTGAAAGGACCCCAAAGGTCCCTCCAGAGCCTCTGCAACAAAATTCCCAGGAGAAACTCCCACTTCTGGCAGAAGCTGTCCCAGCCCGTGGCAGGGGGTGGAACCAGAGGAGCTTTACGGTCCTTCCAACCCAAACTTTTTGTGATTCTCTGCTTCCCTACAGCCCCAGAGGGAATTGGGGAAGGAGCAGGATGAGGCTGGTGCTACCCACAGCAAGGCAAGAAGGAAAACATCCCAGTTCTGGCTGTCCAGGATCCAAGCAGGACTGACCACATCCTGTTTGTGATTGCTCCCAGTCCAGCTTGCATTTGTTACCTCAGAACAGCAGCAGGAACAAAACCCAACTCCTACAAATTAACAAAAACCCAGGCATTAAACCATAAAGGGAAGCAGAAAAGGTGGTGGGGGCTCAGTAACTTCCCAAGAATTTGGGGTGTTTGGGGTATTATAAAACAAAAATTGGTATTAAAGAGAGAACGTGTGTGTGTCTCTCCAGAACCACTGTAGAGGCTCACAGGGAAGAGAAACAATGTGGAAGAAACACAACATTCACAGAAAAAAACCTGGGATTGACACAAAAGTAGAAGAATTCTCAGTTCTGCACTGCCACACAACCATCAGCCCCATGGACTGCCCTCAGGAATCACTGCTCAGCCACCAAATGCATTTTGTCACTGCTGCAAAGCCTGTGGGGCAGGGGAGGGCTGGGACCAGCTCAATCCCAACACCCTGAGAAGCTCTTCCTTTCCAGGAATCCAGCATATCAATCTCCATTTCAAGATATTGTCCTTCTGGAGCCAGAACTGAAGGATTTTCATGCACCAAGCAGGAAGGGGAATGTAGAAAATAGCAACAGGGTGAAGGAAAATGCAAAGAGGAATTTAACAGATATTCCCAGAGGCTGCAGGGAAAGTCCCAGTGCTCTGGGGAGCTGTAACGAACAGCAGAAAACGTGGAAGCAGCAGGAAAAGGAATGGATGGGATCAGCCAAGAAATATTCTCTGCTCTGACTTCTAAGAGTGCACGGATCTGACTTTGAAACTGTGGCTTGATGGAAAATGTTTTCATCCCACCTCAGTGGAGATTCACTGTTGTGTCAGCCCTCGAATAAATAAATTCCCAGCCCTAGTGGGATGCAAGGAAGCTTTTCCAGCCTGGAAGAGCTGGTTCTCCACTGCTTTAACAGCATTTATCACCAGGTTTATCTATAATTTCTTTTGTAGCCAATATTAAAAGCTTTTGTGAGTAACTTTTCATTAAAAATCCAAACATCAGTCATCACAACAGCCAACACAAGCGCTGCGCTGCTCTTCCCACTGCTCCCAGCCTTTCATCCCCATGGATCATCCCAGCTTTTAATTTAACCAGGAGAAACATGACACGCTCTGAGGCAGCTGCAAACAGCATGAAAGGTTAAACAGGAAAAACCTGATATCCTCTGTGGAGAGGAAGCACCTCTGGTGATTTGCAGGGAGGACAGCGCTGGCATTTGGGTCCCCAGAGCGCCTGGGATGGCCCAGGACGGGCTCACTCCTCCAGGGATCTGGGATCACACCCAGCCAACACCAAAGCATCTCTCGGCCCTACTCACCTGGGACCTGTTCCTGGGGAACACTAACTAAGTCAGCATTTTTTATTACTTCACAGTTCTGCTTCTCCTCTTTGCACTTCTCCTCACTCTTCTTCTCCTTCCTCTCCTTCTCCTTGTCTTTGTGCTTTTTGGATTTTTTCTTGGATTTGACGTAGGAGCCGCAGTTGTGTTTGCTGGTCTGGGCACAGTCTGTGGGCAGGGGGTGACTCAGTCTGTCGGGAGGCTCCGTGCTCTCACAGTCTCTGCCGTTGTGAGTCAGGTCGTTGCTGACATCCGAGAGGGGGTCGTGAGGCCGGGGCAGCTCCAGCGCCGGGAGGGTGGAGCTGGAGCTCACCGGCTCCGGCACGGCCGGGGGCAGGGCAGGGGGGGCCGGGGTGTCCTTCCCGTTGGAGGAATTCAGCTTCCCGTTGAAAGTGGGTTGGGTTCTGTGAGCCAGATGCGAGATCCTGGGCTTTTTGTTGGCCAGAGGGTCGATGAACTCCAGAGGCTGGGATCGTTTCTGTTGGTGGGGGGGGAAAAGGAGAAGTAAGCGGTGTTGAAGATGCACGAGCGGAGCGGGATGGTACCACTAGGTGGTGGTGCAATACCGGGGAGAAGGGAATATCCCCGGAAAAGCAGCTTATCCATCCCAAGCTGCTTCCCTGAGCCCACAGTTTGGTGGGAGAGCTTAAAGAATCCCAGCATCCCGCCAGCAATTCCTGACCTCCCCTGTTACCCACATACAGGCCATGCCACCCAGCCTGCTCTCACTGCAGCTTATTTCAAACCCAGCCCTTTGGAACTCAAACCCAGCCAACTGGAGTTTGAAATATCCCTGGAAGTGTCCAAGGCCAGGCTGGAGCACCCTGGGACAGTGGAAGGTGTCCCTGCCCATGGCAGGGGGGGGAACAGGATGAGCTTTAAGATCCCTCCCAACCCAACCCATTCTGGGATTCCGTGATGAAAACATCTGTCCTGAGCACCCCAAAGTCCCTGCCAAGGAAAAATGTGCTCAGCCCTCTGGAGCAGGGAGGGATTCACCAGTTCAGCATTTTACTCCCAGCTTTGTGGCCAAGAGCTTCACCCCTTCCCCATTCCTTCCTCTTCTCAAGAACCAGGCACTGCCCGGCAGAGGGGAGGAAGTGCCAACTGCTCAGTTCTCAGAATTTGAGGCAAAAGGGGACGTTTCAAAAGCCACGTCACAGGGGCCAACATGACCTGAGCAACCCTTTTTTGGACACAGCTAGAGAAGGAAGTGGTTCCCAGCTGTGCCCACACCTCAGAGGCAGCTGTCTCCAGCCTGGAAAAGCTGCTCCATGGAAGAACCCATCCATCAGGCTCAGCCCAGCCCGTGCCAGCCAAAACCACCTCAGCCAGCCCTCAGTGTGTGCCCACCTGGCAGCTCTGGGGCTGCCACAGCTCTGAGCCAAAGATTATTTAGTGCCCAGAGGAAAACAAGCGATAGCTCTGATATTTCTTTTGGATAACCCATTATTTTCTTTCTGTCTCAGGCAGGCCCGCGACGTGTTTGCAAATGGAAATGTTGTTCCATCACTGAAATGCAGCTGGATGATGGCTGGAGAAGCCCCCAGTCCCCTCTTTTTCTCCTGGTTTTTATCTCTCTGCTAACTCAGGGGTCTCGAGGACACTGCTCAGTGCCAGGAATTCTTTCCACCTGTCAAGGTAATTAAGGAAGAGCTGCTGGTTCTGCCACTGAGCTCAAGGGGCAAGGACAGCACGTCCGACCGGCTTGGCAACATCACCTCCCAGAGCTGCCCGTGTCCATCTCCCCAAGGAGGGGCCATCTCCCACTGCAGGTGTCTGAACAGGTGACAGAGCTACAAAACTGCCGGAATTTACAACCTTTTCTCTAAAAACAACAAATATCAGCTTCTCCAAACTCATCTCTCTGGTCAGGAGGGTTATATACATCCCCAGAATTACCACACCAATCTTTTTCTTCACCTTCATTCCACAGCTGAACTTTCCCAAAATATTCTGCATTCCAGCCTACCAAATCCCAGTCCTCTGCTGGCACTGCACCCATTAACAACCATTTCTCTAAATAGAAACTACAGCCAGGGAGCATTAAAAAGGTGACAGCTCACAATGCTGTGGTTTGCTGTCTGACACGACAGAATCATGCTGGAAACATTTATACTCCACATTGGATTGTCCCTGTTTCACCAGCCTCTCCTAAATCCAAACCAACCAACCAACCAACCAACCAACCACCCAGAGTTTCAACTGGGTCATTTTGAGAGATCAAAACTTCACCCTAAAGACCTTTGAATCTTTAAAATACAGACAGCCAGAGAAGCAGGATGATTTTTCAACCTTAAAAAAGACACAAGACCAGCACTGGGTCCTTCCAAGCTGACTTGAAGGTGATCATTCTTCATTCACCAGGAACATGCCCACAGCAGAGCAGAGAGGATTTGGAATTAACTACCTGGCAAACGAGTTACACAGTCCTTGTTCTCAAACAGAGAACTGCCTCCCTCTCAGTGCCAGAGAGCTCATAATTTCTTTACCTGTTAATATTCTCTGCCACTAATCCTCGGTGCGTCTGTCCAGACAAGTAGGCATTACACATTCCATTGGCAGGAGAAGAATAAATACTCAACTTGTCTGGGCTGACCCACACTGCAAGGAGGGAAGGCAGCACATTTCACAACGCCAGCAATGCCTGCTGCTGGGAGATACTGGGAAAAGTGGGGACAAGGTTCCGCTTGACACGCGTCAAACGCGGCCCCGCTGTGGTTTATGGTCATGGAAAAAGCAGGCAAAATGTTCTTTTCACAGCTCCATGCTCTGGCATCCCCGAGCCAGGAGCAGCCCAACCTGCCCCTGATCTGTCACGGCAATTAGGCTGCAAAAGGTCAAGGGTTTTAATAACTCAACCATGTTTGGGAGCTGCTTATTACAGCTTCGTTCCACTCAATTATTAGTAATGAGGAAAACACAAGCTCGTTCTCCCAGGAACTCCAAGAGGGATGCAGGCACTGCAAAAGGAATTTAGCCCTTAAAACTAAACCTGAGCCTCACTGTCAGAGATCCTCCCCACAGGCCCTCGCTGAGCCACGTCCAGAGGAGAAACAGATGCTGAGGAAAGCCAGAATTAGACTCCAACTTAATAAAACAGAAATAAAAACCCGAGGACCTCCTGACCCAGCAGCAGGTGATTACAGGGTGCAGACAGGCACAGCTCAGCCTGGACCCACGTCCAGCAGCCAAAGCCATCAGGAGCACAGGGACCAGGGGCTGGCCCCGGGCTCGGAGGGGATCACCCACCTGAGGGGGAGAGCTGGAGTTGACGGTGTCTTTCGGAGGGCTCAGGGAAGGCGCTTCCCCCTGGAAACCGCTGCTGTTCTGGGGCTGGCAGAGCTTCCTGCAAAACACAATTGGGGCTGGTCACACCCCGTGACAAGGGGACAGGGGGCTCCTCACACCTCGGAGCAAAGAGCCTTTGCTGGGCTCAAGCTCTGCTTGAAGGTGCCATGAAAGGAGCTCGCTCAGGCTCTGATCTCTGACAAAATCTGGGAAGGAGAAACTGCTACAGGAAAATGTCACTGACAAACTGGAATTCCTTATCTCTTTCTTGCTTTCCCATGGTTTTTGTGGCTCTTTGGCAATGGAAGTAACAGCTTGGACCAAGAGGGCCAAGGCTGAGCTCTTGGACACATGAAAGGATTCCCTGTTGAGGCTGGAACTTATTTTCCAACAATTTCACCTTTTTTCTCTTGAACTGGTGACGTAAGAATTAAAACAAATTAATTCCAGCCTCAGAAACATAACTGATGTGGAGATTAGCAAAAGTGGCATTGAATTTTAAGGTGTAAAGGATATCATATATTATTCCTGCTGACTGAAATACAGCTCAGGAAGACATCAATTAAACAAATTTCTGCTGAGTTTTTGCTTTCTGAGACAACTCAGAAAGCAAAGCTCACTGAAGAGGGGCTGAAACTCGAGCTCAGATGTTGAGGAATAAGTTCTCCCACTCATTAGCATCATTAAAACAACATTTTATGGCAATAGGAGCCCTTTCAGCAGCGAGCTCCTCTGGCTCCAGGGAAAGCAGGACTGTGACAGCAACTGCTGAGGTAGTATTGGTCCACCAGGATTTACATTTCGGGCTTCCCAATAATACTTTTAAGTTGCATCATGCAAAACAGAGCTACTCTGGGCTGTATTTGTGGTATTGGACAAATAAGAAAAACCTTTTGTAGCAACAAAAAGTGCAATTAGAATCACTTGAGTGCCTTAATTCCCCTCCAGGCTGGGTCTCTGCTCCTCTGCAGATCTCAGAGCATTTTCCCAGCCCACCAGCTTTGCCCAACGATTCTGACACCAGGCTGCCCCTCTATCAATCACCCAGAAAAAAACTACTCTTGCATCAAGTTGCAGCTGACAAACTGAAAAAAAAAAAAAAAAAAAAAAAAAAATTCAGGGTTAAAGGTTTTAATAAAGTAGCTCAGTTTGTCAGGAGCTGTGGAGCCTGAATAACCCACCTTTAAATTCTCCCACAAGAAACTGGAATCAGCGTTAAAGCTCACTCATATCCTTCAAACATTGGGAAGATTATCTCAGAGATAACGCCCATGACTTGACAAGATTTGGCTTTTAACCTGAGCTTGAACCTTGGGCTGTGTTGCAGCAATATTTAAACATCTGCAGCATCACCACTGTCCTGGCTGTGTTTAATTTTATTTAAAACAACCTCAGCAGCCTCAGATCAGCTCAAGGAAAGGACCTGGGGATTGTGAGAACGGGAAGGGGACACTGACATTGCCCCAGTGAAAGTGGCTTTTGGGGGGCTGGTTGATCAGCCTGAGCAACCTTGTCACATCTTCTAATTGTTAATTATGGATTTAAGGAGCCATGAAAGCATTGAGGGAAGACTGCAGAGAACCGTGGAATGGCTTGGGTTGGAAGGACCTTGAAGCTCATCCAGTTACAGGCTGGGTGGGACACCTTCCACAGACCAGGCAGCCCCAGTGGTGACAAAAGGATGGAAAACATAAAAAAGGAGGAAAACCGAGCTGGTTTAACCTAAACAGGAGGAAAACCGAGCTGGTTTAACCCCAGCATAGCCAGACCCAGCTTTAATACCTGCAGATGTGTTAGTTCCTGCAGCTGCTGAGGCACTGAGTGGCCACTGGCCCTGAAATCCAGGAGGACCTGGAACAATGGGTTGGCTCCAGGCAATGACGGCGCCCAGAACGCAAAACCCAACGTCTGCTGCCTCCTGTGCCCTTTTCTGTGACTGTTTTTCTCCTGTCTTCAACCCCACATGTTTTTTTTCCATTTTGGAGCCTCATTACCTGCACTGGCTGAGCAGGGCTTTGTTTGTACAGTTGAATACATCCTTTCCAAGGTCTATTTTTAAACCCTCACCCAAGTGAATGCCACAATTCTAGAAAAAGCAGTAAACATGGCTTTTCTACAGGGAGAAATTCACTTTGGGTTTTGTTTTTAAAGCCATAAAGACTGCATGGCAGTTGTATTTTTCCTTTTAATTATAATTTCACATCAAGGCCATTTAAACGAGTTTTGATTTTCCTTGAGCATGCCAAAGCACTTGGAGTGCAAGTTTCTTTTGGTTTAAAAAAGTCTCATCTCCAAGTCAATTGTGCTTTTAAATCATGGGAAGTGCTCAAACAGAGCACGTTTTGCTTCAGCTTAACCAAAAGTGCAATAAAATAAAGCACAAGTAAAAGCTCTGCCTGCATAACAAAATCTGTACCGAGGCACTGAGAAATATCAATACTCAGAGCAGAATTCTGTAGAAAACTGGGAGATTTGGTATCTTTCCCTGCCAGCCAGAAGCTTCCAAGCCTGAAGGCTTCACCTACGGAAAATATCTGAAGAGGAAACCAATTTTCATCAACTAAGGATGACCTGAGCCTGTGAAGGGCTGTTTCAGGAGGGACCATGGGAGCAGAGATCACACTCCAAGCAGGACAATCAGTGTGAGATTTAAGGGATTTATCCCTACAGAACAGCCTCTTGCCTTTCCATGCATCCGTGACTTCAACCAAATCTCAGATTTAGGGATGAAACACTTCAGCCTGCACAGGAAGCCACGTGCAAGGAGATGTGGGAAAAGGGAAGGAGAGTTTCAATGGAGAGCTGAGCTGAAGCCATTTAATCCACTCATTTCCCAGGATTTCAGACCTGCAGTATTAACTCTGCCAGCTCTGCTCCCATCTGGGTTTCTCCCAAGCTTTGCCTTTAATGATTTGAAGACCGCCCAGGATGATCTGAGGAGAGGATCCACCTGGATATTCAAGTTTAGTCCACTCCTACAGCTGCTGGGTGGTGGACAGTTTAAAATGATGTTAAAATAAGTCACACACTGAACTCTCAGACCTTGGTCACCCTGATTTACAGGACCTGCCCCGGGCCAGGATTCCCTGGATGATATCAGACAGAAGAGGATGGATCATTACCTAACGAGGATCCTCTTCAACAACTGCTGATCTCCTTCTGAGTAGCCAGGCCAGTCCTTCTGCACTTCTTTGTATACACAATCTTTCAGTGTGAAAGTGCTGTCCTTGGCACTCAAATTTGCCACCTGGAACAGAAGGAATTTGCAAAACCATCATTAGGGTTTAATTCTCTCACCTCCTTGACCAGACAAGAGCTAAGATGAAGGCAAAATCTGAGCAGACTTAGCAGCTGTTAGTAGTGTCAGAGAACAAGGAGAGACTTTAATATTTCATTTCCTTATTATTAAGATTATTTAATCAAACTGTGCCTTTCCTTTCGCCTTGTCGCTGCAATCATTCATAATGAGTTTCTAAAGCACATCAGTTCAGTGGGAAATAAGTCATATCTAAAAAAGATTATTCAGCTCGGCTAGCCTGGACCAGTACAGCACCACTTGATGGAAACACCTGGAAATAAAGCCTAATGGGAACAGGCAGCTCACTTATCACACCTGTCCCACAGCCAAAATGGGGCAGTTTATGGCCAAAGAGGAACTCTTGGGGCGATAACTTGGTTAACAATTGTCAGGAGATAATTTCTCACCAAGGAGCCAAGAAAACAGGCCACAGAAAGCTGCTTTCTCAGGGAGCTGTGAGGAGAATGCCCTGGGATCACCTGGATTTTATGGAGAACTTTTCCAGGGCAAGAACAGAACCTGTGCTTTCCAGCTTCAGGCCAGCAGAGCACTGCAGGGAGCTCAGCCCACCTGCACCAGCAGCTGCCTGACATTTTACCCAGCCCTGTCCCCACAAAAGCCTGCGTGGTGCCTGCACGGAGAGGAAACACTGCTGGAACGGGCAGAGCTGGATTAGGATGGAAACAACTCGTGAAAGGGTTATCCCACTCGGGTCAGTCTTTCCACAGCCTGACTGAAAATGGAACTTCTTGCTGCTGGGTACACGCCTGAAAACCCAGAGCTGGCACAAAGCAAAGAGCCCCAGTGAGGCTTTGCCTGAGAATGAACCTCTCCTGGGTGATCCGCAGCCATGGAATGGTTTGGTTCCACCTCATTCCATGGGCAGGGACACCTTCCACTACCCCAGGCTGCTCCAACCTGGCCTCGGACACTCCCAGGGATGGGGCAGCTCCTCTGGGCAGCCTCAGCTGGCAGAGCTCTGCAAGCTTCAAACGAAAATAAAGCTTGCAATGTGTTTTTGAAGAGGGATAAGGAGGCCCAGGTGCTAAATGCTCTGCCCACAGCCAAGCAGAGGCAGCAGCTGCATCCCAAATTCCCTGCTGGAGCCCCTCAGCCTGGGGACTGCTTCCCTTGAAAGTGGAAAATGCTTTTATTCGGTGCATGGAGATCTTGTGCATCTGTTTAGGGATTACTTTTCTCCATTCAGGACGTGGCTGTGCTTAGGGATTTCTATTAGTCACACAGCAGGAAAATGCCTCAAAAACAAGCAAAGGAGTGGGAAGTCTCGAATGAACTGAAGATGCTGCTGATTCCTCTGCTTTTGCTTTGGGGAGACCACAACCTAATACTAAAAACATAAAAAAATCTAGGAATTTCAGAGCAAAAAGCTGCACAACCAACACGGCAAACTCTCCTGATAAGCGAAAAATAGAAAGCCCAGTTATCAGTTTACATGACAAACACTTTGTTTTTCCTTTCAGTCTTGTCAACTTTCCAAAATCCTGAGCCAAAATACAAGAAAAATTTCAGCTGTGTTTTACATTGAGGTATCCCTGTAAACACACCCAGGAGACAAAAGCCAATCCAGGTTCTCCTTCACCAAAAGAACTCTCCCAGAATTTCTCTGTTTCCTGCCTGTTCCTGAAGCCTGGGAAGAACAACTTGGATTTTTCTCTCCACAGAGGCTGGGAGCTGCTACCTCCTTGTTTTGCTCGTGTGGGACTCTGCAAGCTCCACCCCAGCCCTCCCAAAAATAGAAACCTTGCAAAATGAGGCAAAAAGGCCGCCAGGAACACGGAGTCCTGCGAGAGATGCAAGAGCACAATGAAACCCACACCTAGACAGATTTAGACGTGTAGCTTTAACACAGCCTGTAATTTTTAGCTTATCTGTGTCTGCCTGTGGATGGGAGCCCTGGGAGGGCTGAGAGGGATTAACTTTACGAGCAGCATGTTTACAGCCAAATCAGCATTTAGCCCAACGAGGGCGGCCCCGTGGCCAGCGCCGCACGCGCCGCGCGCCTGCCAGGGCCTGGGCACAGCATCCATCCAAAGCCTTTATCAGAAACACCTCTCTGCTCTGAAACTTAGCAACAGCGATGAAAAAGTGCTCCAAAAAGCTGCTGGGAAATTAAGGGCTCTGGGATTAAAATCTAAGGAAGGAACGAGTTGTGCCAGCTGTGACTCTGTTTTTAATACGACCTGCCCTGTGCCCTTGGGCAAAACTGAACTCCTGTCTCGCTCTTTATGGAAAGGAGTAAAAAAGAAAAAAATAAGGAGTTTTTTTCCAGAATATATTCCAATACAGAAGAAGGGAGCTGCAGCATTTAAATAAATAGCCATGATGTGTTTAATAAAGCAACGAGGGTGTTTACTGCGAGGCCCAGAATGGCACCTTTAATGTGACTCAAAGTGCTAGGAACCGATTCAGCTTGGAGACAGCTTTCACACTTGACATACAAATAATGTGCTTGGCAAGGAGCTGCATGATCTTCACACCTAACCAATGGCACTTCCAAGCAGGAAGGGCTCTGAGCAATACAAAAAAAGTGGGGACATTTTTTCCTGCACGTACAGAACTTGTGCCAATACAGAGCGCTGCTCCTTTACGTCCATGAGAATAAAATAGAGATTTAGAGGTTATAACCAAATAACTTGTAGCTCCTCTGTTGAGAGAATCCTCCCCATGACCAAGCAAAAGTGTCCCTGTAAAAGGGACTGATCTGGTGAGCCAAACTCATCCAGCTTGGTTGCACCCCCCTAGCCCGAGGCGTAGCCACGGGAGGCTCCTGCTATCTCTGCACCAGCACTGGGAGCTGAGAACTGTGTCCCCCACAGCCTTTAGAGTCACATTCAGCTGCAGCCTGGAGATAACAGGTTCCACTGACACGGGATGGGGTCTGAGAAGACATTTCCTTTACCTAAATCGTTGCCTTCATCAGAGTACAAACCTGTTGCAGAAGGTTATCCAGCAAATCCTTGTCCTGCTGAGAAAGTCCATCCTTCTGCAATCTGAGAATAAGTTCAGGTTTCTTATAAGGCTTTAGTGCCAGTAAGTGCACAACCCTATCTTTGAAGGGTCTCTGGGAAATCGCACTATTGCCTCTCTTTATTGCACTGGCAAGGTTGACTGGCGTTGGGCGCTTCCTGGAGGGAACAGCATCGGAAGCTCCTGGTGCAGGTTTACGCACCTGAACCTTTTTGCCTAAAATGAGATGAGAATAGTGAACTGCAGCGGTCACCTCGCAGAGGCCAGTGGGTCTGGAGCTCATCACACCCCTGGGAAGCGCCACGAGGTGACGAGGAAGGACAAACACCACCAGCACACCCCCTCCGTCCCGACGCGCCGCCGGAGCGAGCACCCCGTGAGGTTTATGGTTCATGACAAGCTTGTAACAAGTAAACAGCAACACCAAGCTCTGGAAACCTGAGTATTATTGGCCACCAGCTTACATAAAGCTCCCTTTGTTTGCCAGCTTTTCATTTATCCCAAGTGCACGTATCCCCAGGGTTAATCGAACTATTTTCGCCCTCCCTATGAGAAGAAAATTCTGCATTATTATGTAGAAGAGTGGAAATACGGAGTGGAAAGACCAGAACTGGTCAACGAGCGGCTCCCCGCTGCTGAGCTCAGCAAAAACACTCCTCCAGCAGATGTTTCTGCTTTTAGAACAATAGGAACTTTATGGGGCTGGGTCCACCTCCCTTCCCCCTCCAAACAGGCCCCATGAATGGGGCTGACACTGGGCCATCAGCCTATTCATGAGGGTGCTGCCTGTGCTGATGGAATAACCCCTTCTCCACTGCATTTGCACATTTGTGGCAACATAAAGCTGGCTCTACAGAGCATCTCAGCTCCAGCCCCACTGTGGTTCTTGGCTGCTGACAGCACAATCCAAGAATTCATTTTTCCCATTCCTACTGAAGAACAGGACCCTCACACCATCACTGACTGGAGCCCAAATCAAAGGACTGGGACTGTTTCAAACACAGGAGTAGGTCCCAGCTACCAAAGGCAAACCAAGCAAACCTGAAAACAAAATGTGTGGGTTCCAAGGTCTAAAAACCTGGAGATCCAATCAATAACCACTTGGGCTGGAGAAAGTGACCTTCGCTAGGACAAACAACATCCAGCATTTCCGGCAAGTGCTCGGGAGGTTTATTCCAGCATGGCACTGCTCCATTGCTAGGAAGCAACGTTTTCAACTGAGTCATCTGAAGATACTGGGGATTGTCTGCACTGTTTGTTTTACTGAGCTGCACATTGCGTAACCCAGGCCCCATTTCCTGGCTTTTTGTTATGCACCACAGTGCTGGGAGAGCAAGCACAACCCACCCTCGGCAGGGCTGGGGCAAGGTGAGAGGGGGAACGACACCAATTCACGACACCAATTCACACGTTAAACGTCCCACAATCCAGAGGTCAACTGGATTTTGTTTCCAGAAATGGGGCAAGAGAAGATTCGTCAGCTTTCTAGAACTGCCTTAACTCTTGCCAGGTCATGAACAGTAAAACCATCACGTTGGGAGGTTTCCACTTAAAGGCTGGAGCCAAAATGTGCAGTGATAGGAAAAGAAAAAGCTAAGCTAAGCCAGGACACAAAGGATTTTCAAATATTTATCCACGTGCATGTATATGGATGTATGCACACATATTCAGTGTGGCTGTAAGCACACATCCCCTGTAGCTTTACCTGCAGGTATCTATTTACATATCTATTTATTCAAGTGTCAGCTCACATCTGTAACTTCTGCTGCTCTCCAATTTCAACATTTCATATAAATTTTTCCACATCTGAGCTGCCTGGAATGACTCCACTGGCGCTGAAGTGCTGAGCTCCGTGTTCTCCTGGAAATGTGAGAGCCAGCCCTGTCCCTCCAGCCCGGCCTGCAGGCAATCAGCTGATGCTGCTGGCACACCAGGACCTGCAGATCCCACACGAGGACTGTCCTTCCAAGCCCTTCCTTCTTGGACCAGAGCTCTCCTCCTTGAGCACTGACATCTTATCTACGAGCACTGTGAGCACACACTCTGCCCCTGCTGCTTTCACACAGCTCTGTCTCCATATCAGGGCAGTAAAAGGTTTTAGCAGGAATATTTTTAATTTTAAAAAGTTTTGCTCCATCTTTCTGGGAAGCAAATTGCTTTGAGAATCCTGTCCCTCAGAAGCTTTAACTTCAGGCACTTACTGTAATGTTCTCAAAGAGGAGCTAAACAAAATAATCTTCTGGTCTACAGGAAATCAATGCATTTCCTTCCTGATTACTATCTTGCTTCTCAGCTTTGAGCACTTGGCTGCTGTGACAATGAGTCAGGGTCAGTTCTACATTTTGCAACTCAACCCTTCTCATCACAGATCCTCTGAGAAGAGACTGGCTACAGGTCACATGGGCTGCAGGAAAAGCAGCTGCCTCAGGAAAAAAAAAAATAGTGGAACTCTGCATTCTGGTTACTGTTTGTGCCCTGAGTTTGTGCCCTGAGGTTAAGCAGGGCCCTGAGCCCAAGGCTGGGTCTCTGCAGGCTCCCTGGATTATTTGCCATGGTTTTATTTCCTGTGCTAAGGTTTCCCTGCTGCTGTCACGGTGAGAAGGGCTGTTCCAGGCTGCTTTAGTGTCTGTGTTCATTCACAGAGGGCACTGCTACCTGTGTGGGCACGGCTGTGACACGGCGGTGGCAGTTCCAAGAGCACAGCCACGGGCAGGGAGCCCCAGCACTGCCCCTGAGGCCAGAGCGATGTCACCACACACAGACAGCCCCACGGTGCCTTGGGCTGGGGGGGACCTTAAAGATCCCCCAGTGCCACCCCCTGCCATGGCAGGGACACCTCTGGGTTGCTCCAACCCGATCCTGGACAATTCCAGGGATGGGGCAGCCACAGTTTCCCTGGGGTGACGATGGAAGGTGAAGACACCACAACACAAGGAGAGCAGCCCCCTAAACCAGACACCCACGAGGAGCTGCCAGGAACTTTCCAGACTGCCACAGTCAAGCCAACAACATCAGGATTTGCCTCCAGAATCTGCTGAGTCCCAAATGGAGTCCAGACCCCCAGACTGAGTGGCTGCTTACCTACATATCTCCCCCCAGGTTTAATGACTATGGCGCTCCGGCTGCGAGTCTCCTCCTCTGCCTGTGCCATGCTCTGCCTCGCCTTCTGGTAGGAATCATCGGTAGCACACACGGTGATTTTATCCTGTATGCTTCCCAGGCAATCCAAATGGATATTGCCATTGCTGCAAGAGAAATGCAATGGAAAAGGTACTCCTGACACTGCAAAGGGACACCAGGCTGGCACTCAGGGACAGCTGGGGCGTGTTAGCTCAATAATAGTGGGGGGACACACAGAGGAGCTGAGAGGGAACCACGTGCTTCCCAAAAAACACATCAAAACAGATCAGAAAGACTCTAAAAAGAAAGAATGTGCATTAAGCTTTGTTAGGGAAAAGATGCTCCACAAGAGCTGGGGAAAAAAAC
>VZTJ01002129.1:108121-130316 GCA_013397795.1 Orthonyx spaldingii | reverse complement strand
AAAAAAAAAAAGAAGAAGAAGCCAACCCATGTGGTTCTTATACAGCAAATTACAGATTTGGGAAGTTCTGCTCTCCAGTCTGGAACGTTGTTTAAGGGGAATAAGAAGGGGGTAAGGAGGATGGAAGTGGAATAAGGAGGCAGGAACAAAAGTTCTGATGCACAAATCAGACATGGTTTAATTACAGAACTTATAAATCCCACAGTCTACAAATAAACTGGTTTGAAGTTAAGTGGGTAATATCAGCTTTATGCAAGTTAAATGGCAAAGCTGAGATGTATTCCCCAAAATTCAGCATTTCTGTGTCTGTTTGTGATCCCCTGTGAGGAACATCGGTGTTGGAACTCCCTGCTGTGCTCCACGGAAGGGATCACAGGGAGGAGATGGATTTGGACAGACACTGCACCATCCCAGTTCCCTGTTTAGGCAGGGAAGGGAACGACTTTTGGCATCTCAGCAACACCCCCAGAGGCATCACTTCCCTGATGCCCAATTCCTTGGTACAGGCATTGAGAGTGTTCATGGAAGAGGAGAACACACTGCACACCCTGAACTAATTAAGGATGTGACTCTAAGTACCTTCATTAGATGAAATTAAATCCCTGCATGGACACCTTCATTCAGAAGAAAAGAGAACACATGAATGATGTGAAACCAAATTAAAACCACATTTCCATGTATATCTTCCATTTGGATTAACTTCCTTGGATGTTCTCGGATGAACAACTCCAATTCTCAAAGTTCTTGCTGCCCTTTCCAAAATCCCTCTGTCATCTTCTAAACAGTCACCCCGGAGTCACTTAATTCCTCTTCCTCAGTGATGCCATGACTGAACTTCCTGCATTGCAGTTCCCAGAAATGCCATTCCATCCCTTTTTAGGGGGAACAAGGTCTTTCCCTCTGTCTTTCCAAGTAAACCAAGTCACCTCCTCAGCCCTAGGACAGGACCTGGATGCAGTAAATCCTTGGCAAATCAAGGACGCTGATGGAACCTCACCTTTGTGTTCAGACAAGAGCTAAAACAAGACAGATTTGTCCAAGCAAAGGCGCACAACCTCATCCCTTCCCAATGAATTCCAGCTTTATCCCAGCCTGAGACTCCCTGTGTTTAAAAGCAGCTCCTGGAAGCTGATTAAAGATAAAAATCTAAGGAAGAAAAGCACAGTTCAGGTGCTTTGCAGCAGCCACTTGTCAGGTGAGCAGCTTTCATGCTGCTGCCAAGTACCAAATGTTCATCCCTGCAGCTCATCCACAAGGGTGACAGCGCTGGAGAGGTCCAGAGGGAGGGAGCAGAATTCCTGGCGTCTGTGGGACCAGGAACACACAGGAAGGAGCACTGTTCCTGGGGTTTGTGGGAGCAGGGAACATGGAGCAAGGAGCACAATTCTGGGATCTGTGGGGAACACCACACGAGAACCAGCAGTTTCCAGAGGCAGCGAAGCCCCTTTAAACGCACCTCAGACGCAGGAATTCCATTCCTGCCCGTGCTATTGTTCCAGCTGAAGGCTTCCTGACGCAGCTGGAAGGTTGGCAAACCATTCCTGCAGCTCCAGTGGTTGCCAGGTCCCACAAGGAGCTGCGTCAAACTTCCTCTGGAAGGGCAGAGGAGCTGCTGGGGCAGAGCAGGGCCCACCCTGAGCCCAGCTCGCCCGTGTCCCAAAGCTCTGCAGGAATCACTCCCAAAGGAGCATCCAAACCACAGCTGCACCTCCGGGATCTACCCAAACTGGAATTACCAGCTTCACCCTCTGCACCTGACTGAAACAGACCCTCAAAAAGGGCCTGGATACACACCGGCATTAACTCTGTGAAATTTCACTTATTTGCCATCTGGCAAGAGAACTTCCCCACTTCCAAGTCCAGTTCCCTGCTTTCACAGCCCCTGCTGTATTCTCTGGGAATGGTGGAGAAATAAAACCCTTAAAGCTCTGCTCTGGGATGCCAACCTGAATAAAACCTCACAGACCCAAGTGCTTTTTTGTCAGTCCTCCATATACCATAAGATTATTTCAGAAGTCATGAGATTAAACCAGAAAAACCCCAAAACTCATCCCTGAAGCTCCCACAAGATATTTGGCTCTTATTATCAAGGAATTATGCTCATCTTTTAGTTTCCCCAGGCTAGAGGAGAGGGAGAAACCCTAAAGAGAGCCTCTGAAAGCTCACAGAGGTGGTGGCAACACACAAACAGCTCCTCACACTTAAATATTCCAGGCCTGGCACATGGAAGCTGAGCAAAGAGTAGGGAGAACAAGAAAGTGTCAATAAAACACAGAAGAATTGAATGTAAAACTAATAAATTACTTTATCAGGGCTGACGGAAGCTGGCATAAGGTTTTAGACACCTTCAGTGGAAAAGCTGGATGGGATGTTCCTCTCCAGGATCAGAAAGGACACTGGAAATCCTCAGGTCAAGTACCCAGCTGGAAGCCTCTCTGTTACTTCAGGGAAATGGAGATAATTAAAGAAGATGTTGTTTTGGGAAGTTCTGTCACGTATTTACTGGAATTTATACTGCAGACTGTGTTCTATGGAAAACGTTTGCCCAAAGTTAGTATTGATGTGTTTGTTTTGTTGAATGTTCAGAGTCACCGATGCCCAGAGTGCAACTGAAAATTTACCCTTATTTGTGTTGGAACAAGGGGGTTATTTTCAGAATTCAAAGCTTCTTACAAACAGTTAAAATTAGTAGCAAGAACTCCAATAAATATACAGAGAAACTATAAAATCCTGCTAACCAAGGCTGGCATTAAGGGGATGTTTTCAACCATCACGTGCAACTCCAGGTAAAACCAGTGCTCAGGTAAAGCTGCTGCACCTCTGGAACCAATTACAAAAATGGGAACAACCAGAAATCGCTTAAAAAGCACAAATTTCAGACTCTGTAATGCCCCAAACTCCAAGTTCCTCTTTAATTCTTTGGTTATGACTGGTTTATGTTTCTTTAGCCCACACAGAGAGGTCCAAATATAGGCAAGGCTCCCTCCCCTACTTCCTCTGGCTTCCCAGCACAGCCTGGCAAAGGGTGGGATAAAAGGGTCTGATCCCAGCCCAGGAGGATCCTCAGTTTCAGCACACCTGGATACCTGGGAAAAGCTCCTGCAGAAACACACAGATTTTACTTTCCATTTGTATTTTTGTTTTAAACACCCCTCCCAAGACCTTGCAAAGCAAACCAGAGTCCAAAAGCAAAGCAAATTCACGCCGTGCCTCGCTCTGTGCCAGACTCCCAGGAGACACCTCCGAGTCCCTGAGTTCATTAGCAGCAAGAAATACAAATCCCAAGGGAAAGGAATACCCTGGAATAGACCCACAACTTCAAGTGAGTCTGTGTGAAGTTTGCTGGCAGTCAATTAGCCCAGGCTGGCCCAGGAGAGAGCCACTGCGCATTAGGGAGAGACCAAAGGCTGCTCCCAGGACATTCCACTATTCCAGGGCTTGTATTTACCTCCTCCCAGAAACACAGCAGCCAAAAAAGCCTCCTGAATATTCCCTTTCTTATGTCCCATCCATTACTTGTGGAATTAAAACACCGTCTCCCTGCAGCACAATTTCCATCTGCAATTTGAGGCCTCCCAAGGATCCCGTTTGAAGTTGAGGACAGATGGGACAGAGTCTGCTGCAACTCGAAAATTACAGTCTTGCCATTCAAATCCAACATTCTCATGGAGAGAGCCTTGGAGATTCCATGTAAATGCACCACTGCTGAGGCTTTCCACTCAAGAGAAGTGCCAGCTGCCCAGGTGAGCCATGGGGATGCTGCTGGAGGATTTAGGATTCACCCACATCCTTCCAGGGATGCAGATGGGATCCTGCAAACCACACAGAGCAGGAGCAGAGCAGGGTGTGACAGGAGTTCCTCGGGCAGGAGTCCCCAGATTATGCCATGGACACCTCTGCTCACTCCTCCCCTCCAGGATAATCCCATTTATCACCTCGATGAGCCAAGTGTTGTCACAGAGCAGCCCCACGTGTGTCTGCTGGGCCCAATTTCTCACCTTCCCACCCCATTTCCCCCTCCCAACATTTAAAATAATTTACTTTGGGTAGAAGTGAACACTCAAGCTTTTAACACAAATAATTTTTAAAAAGGTGCTCTTGATGAAGATTTAAGAGTTGGACTCTCACCAATTACTCTGAACTGTAGTTTGTATTTATTATCATTTATCATTTGCCTAATAGGCATTAATGGACACATTATCACCATAATATTAAAGCACCTATGAGTTCTGCCCAGAAGTACAAGCAGCAATAAAATGCTCAAAAGCTTTTATGTCAGCCAAAATGCTACGCTGTACATTTGAAAGTTTTTAATTGCTAAACTGCAAAAGACACCCTGGCTTCTTTGGTTATAATTGCATCATTTAAAGTGGGCTGTTACAGCACAAATGTTGCTTCCTCAGTAGTTTAATTTTCCAGGGTTAAAAACTGAAAGTGTTTCTATAAGATAGAAAATAAAGAAGTTTATAGTGTCAGCTCAAAAAAACCCTCAACTTAATTTGCTGAGATTTATGGTTATGTTAAAGAATTTTACCATTCCCAGCTCCAAAGTTACAGAATTTCGCCATTCCCAGCTTCAAAGTTACAGAATTTCGCCATTCCCAACTCCTCAGAGTTACAGAATTTCACCATTCTAGGAAAATTACCAATTTTACCAGGAAGCATCATGAGCAGGCTCTGACATCACTACACACTGAGCATCTCGGATATCGTCCCACTTGAAATGCAGAAAAACTCTACTTTTGTGTAAAGTTTAGGCAGTAAAGACACATGATGAAGTTAAAAACCAAACTGTAGCCTAATGGAAATGCTTTGTCCTGCCCTGTACAGCAGAAAGCCAGGCCCTAAATGGACAATAGCCTGTATCAGCAAAGCAGAGAGCAATTAAACTCCACTGTCATCAAGATGTCACCCCACAGGCACGAGAGCTGAGCCAGCCATGCAGCCTGTTCTGTCTCGCATGCCTGGAGCTTCTGATCTCAGCTAATCCAGGTTAAAAAGCTCCTCCTGAATAAAATGCAGCGTGTTTGTTGGGTCTCTGCTGCAGAATTTAGCTGGGGACTCAAACTGAACCAGCCGAGCTGTGCACGGGCGAGGGAACCCCTCGCTGCAGCTCCCTGCTCGGGGCAGTGCCAGAGCCTCCTTCAGTCAGGAACTGGGGAAGGGACGGAGTGGGAAATAGGACACATGAACCACAAGGCTTCCCAAACACCCAGCCCAAAACTCAGGACAAGGGATGGAGGTGGCAGCTCGCCAGCCTCAGTGACAGGCTGTGGCACATGGCGATTTTTGCCAGTTTCCTGTTGGTTTTTTTTTCCCCATGAAATAATGGAATGGTTTGGGTTGGAAGGGACCTTAAAACTCATCCAGTTCCACCCCCAGCCACAGGCAGGGCCACCTGCCACTATCCCAGGTTGCTCAAGCCCAGCAAAACCTTTTTGTTTCAATTTGGTGACTCCAAGTAAAACTTTCCAGTGCTTCAAAGGAATCTTTGCTTCCTAGCATAGCATTAAGTGATGATTTTCCTGTATTTGCCAAAATAAAGCTTTAAACTCCCAAAGAACAGATGGCTCTGACACAGTCTGATACTCTGGTCATCCTCAGCACCAGAGCACAAACCTTGGGAGAGGTGGGTTTGGGAAGGGACCTCCAGCTCCCCGCACACCCTGAAAAATCCCAGGACAAACCCCATCGCTCCCGACCATCAGGCCAAGATGTTTGGGCAGCACAAGGTGCAGTAGTTTTCCACTAGGAAGGGAAGCTGGGCATAGAGGCAATTTAGGCAATGCCTTTCAGGAAGAAAATTAAAAGGAGGCTCAAATCCTTGGAGAAATAATTAAAGTATTGTGAATTGGTATCGAGTTTACTCAGCCCACTGTGGAGCAGGAGGCTTTGTTTGGCTGGAGCAGAGCCTGGCTCTGGCAAACAGAGCAGCCCTTCCACTGGGCTGAGCCCTTCCCAAGAGCAGGAACCACCAAAGGCCTTCCTGCAACCTCTGCTCCTACATTGCTACGGCAGTGCAGAAACAACAACCGAGTGACTCCCTCTCGAGCAGAGATGGACACGGATTTGCTCTGCAATAAACACGAACACACACAGGGGCTGACACGGCTGCAAGGAGGAAATGGTCTGTCTGCACAGAAAACTCCAGCTTTGTTTATGCAGACCTGGCACTTCCAGGGGCCACTGAAGAGTTAAATCCACCTGTCTCCAGGGGAAAAGCTCCCCTGCCAGGGACTGGGAGAGACACTGCAAGGGGACAATAAAACACAGGTTCATTTTAAGAGCAGTTCCCTTTGGAATGGCCAGTCAGTCACTGGACTCATTGGTGCTTCCAAGACACCCAACTTCACTGCTGGATGGGAGCTGAGGGCTCTGCCTGACTGAAGATGGAAAGCAGCGGAAAACCACCTCAAAACAGAAAGGGGCTCCAAACCCACCCCAAAAACAGAGTGGTCCGAGGTCAGGGGGAACGTGGCTGGCAAGAAACAGGAAAAGATCCAAGTGGGTTTGTGGCACCACGGGCTCCCAATCAGCTCAGCCACAGCTCCAGATCTCGGGAGCAGAGGCAGGAGTCGGCCTCCTCTGGGAATCCAAGTTCAGAGGCTCCGGGCACGTTTCCCAACGGGACAGAGCTCCTTTTTTTAACTTGATGTTTTCCCTCTTTGCTTTTCCAGGGAGTTAAGGGAGACCTGCTCTTAAGGCGAGCAATAATCATAAAGTCTCATCACCAGGCTGCCACGAGGGCTGCAATGATGATTATCTGCAGTTTAATCATGACAAACTCCCACCAATTCCACTATTAACAAGATGGGGCTGCTCAGGGAGGCTTTGTCAGAGGACCAGGAGCCAACTCCCACGACTTGCAAAGGCTTAGGAAGGAAAGGCTTTTGGAAGAAAAAAGCTCCTTTGCATCCCTGTGCAGCTTTCAGCATTTAGAACTGATCAAAGCAGTCAAAATCAATTAAAAATGTCTATAATGAAAGAATTACTAAGTCACAGAACACGGTGCCCATTTTTTAGTGTAATAACCCAGGAGTTTCCTTCCTCCGAGTAAAAAAACCTCCCAGTTTTGATACAATTACTGCATCTTCCTGAAAAGGAAGTTTCATTTTGTGTGAGTGGATTTTCTGCATCCGTTACTCACTCCAGAAGGGTGTTCCAGACCCTCCCTGACACTGAGAACCAGCAGCCCTCAAAGCTATTTTCATTTTATTAGTCAGTGTTGCATTCTTGAGTCAAAACTGTCCATTCAAACACTTTTACCTTTATTTCAGTCTTGTCCTGTTTTCCCCAAGACAGAGGTTCAAGGATCCCTTTTCCACAAGCACACCAGAAATCAGCAAAATTCTGCACTAACTCTTCTTTTTATCACCCTTTTTCCTGAAGGGATTTTTCTTCTCTAACTCCAACTAAAAGCAATAAAATGTAAAAGTGGGAAAGCATAAAACAAGTTGCAACAACATTTCCCAAAGCTCTCCTATAAAGATAATGCTGTGCTGGCAAATTCATTGGGAAAAAAAAAAAATCAAAAATCAAGCACAAACCTAGAAATAAGTCCTATTATTTTATGACTAGCAATTAATTTGGGGAAGAGTTAAATGAACAAATCCCAGTGCTCACCCCCTTATTAAAAGTAGCAAATTTAGAGTAGGTTGCTTATGCAGGAGGAAAAAAGTGGTTTGAGTAAAATTAATCTTGAATTTAAATCTGCTCCTATGGCCCGAGTCTGTCCCTCTCTTGCAGAGCAGCACTGCCTAGCTTTGGGCAGTTACAGTAAATTAAAGGCAGGGTAGAAAAAGGAAGGTAAATATTGGTATTTCTAAAGTGCAGGCAAAGGAAAGCAAACCCTTGGATTTGTTTTTCAAACGCGTGGATTTGCTTTGAAGCACTGTTTTCAACAAAAAACAGTATTGCAGGAAGGAGTTTCCTGTTCTGCCTCCCTATATTGGAAATACGAATAATATTACATATAATATTAAACATAATATTAAATATTCCTCTAACAGAGGTTGAGCAGTATCTGCAGCATCTGCACACATCTGCATTTCAAGACAATTCAGAGAGATCTCAGTCTGGCAAGAACCCCATTAAGACATCCATGCCCAAAATTCCCTGGGTAATCATCTCTTGCATGCAACTCTGCTTGTTTTTGCAGCAGGATTTTATTGGAGTTATCAGATGATCCTGTTAAATTGGGAAAGGACCGAGGGGAAAAAAACAACAGCACAACAACAAAACTGGCAGAAGGAAACTGAATCATCCAAAATTCCCAACTCTGCTAAAGGTGACCAGCAGTGCTGGTTTTCCCTGAAGGGTTCACTCGCTATGAGCCAAGCATTCAGGCGGTTAGATTTTCTCAGATTAATATTTTAAGAGTCATTCCTGTAGAACAAGACACCTTGAATGAAGCCTCTTCCTCTGGCACAAGAGCAAAGTTTGCTGATTTTGAGGTGCTGGAGATGTGGCCACCTCTGCAACAACCCCAAAACCTTTGTGGAAATGCCGAGGAAAACAAACTTCCATGGTGGAAATCGCTTGGCTTGCTGCTGTCCCTCTTGGAGATGGCACTTTTCCCTGGTTTTAGCCTTTCTGAAGCAATGCAGCAACACAGCTTTGGGGCTGTTTTGACAAGGAAATCAGCTCTGGGGAACAGGAGGATGGGAGGCATTTGGGGTCTGATTGCCCAAAAAGAACCACAGCAATGAGGGATGTGGATGAAAAAAATCACCCTCAGAGGGTAAAATAGCTAAAAGCTTTTCCAGGACCAGCTGTATCAAGTGTATCTACTACAAGTATTTCGCTTTTTGTGCTGTACAAAATCCCCAACTGTCAGAAGAAAATGTTTCCCAAATTAATACAGAAAAGTGTGTCACGATAGCACATCTTAACTCCCCCTCATCCCCATCATGTATAAATAAAGTTTCCAGGACTGATTAAGACACCCAAGCTCCTCCATCCGAGGCTGATGGCCACACAAGTGATGGGAAGTGACAACAGAAGCACATTCAGGGCTGGGATTTGTTCCACTGGCCCCTCCAGAAATTTTCCTTAAATAAAGATTTCACCTCTAGTTCAAACTCCTCCACCTGTCAAACACAGGTAAGGTTTCCCAGATGGAAAGCAAGAGCTGGATCACACTGGTACTGAAAACCAGGGATCCTTAAATCCTAGAAAAATCACACAATCATTGAACACCCTGAGTCGGAAGGGATTCCTCACAAGGAATATCAAAGTCCAACTCCTGGCCCCGCACAGACACCCCAACAATCCCACCCTGTGCTTTGACTCGGATCCTTGAAAACAACCACAGAGCAGCAGGAGACACATGAAAGAAGAAAATTAAGTGTATTAAGAACAGCTTAATAAACAACTTGGAAAACTTTTCAGAGACAACAGCTCAGGCAGAATTTTAAAACCACAACCTTTAAGTTAGACTGAAAAGCAAGGATTCATTTAAATCCCATTTATGCCAGAATGCCCAAGTATTCCAACACTGACTGGCTCCAAGTCTGCCTAAGAGAAAGGAAGAAGGATACTCTTGAATTAATCCAGGTGGGTTTCACTGAACACTGAGGTACCTCAGCTCAGACTTCAAGCACCATTCCAAGAATAGTTTTATAAAAACGCTGAATGGGTCCAGTCAGCTACAACTCAGTTAAAAATAAATCTCTTAAATGCCTTCCAATATACCTGTATTGCTGTGTTCCTCGCCAGTCTCTGGGTTTCCAATTATTATGATTGTTTTTAAGCTATTTTTCTTTCACCTATCAGGTTAAAGAGCCACACAGGCAGAAAGAGAAGCTTGCTAATTACAGCCAGAAAACTGCCAGCAAATGTACAGTTAAGAGAGAGCTGGTGGAAAAATCTGTCAGTTTGGCATCTCCAGCATTATATGTTAACAAAAAAGATAATTCACCTTTTCAGCCCCAATCAAGGTAACATGGCTTTTACAGCCAAGATGTTATTTGGAGCAGTTTTACTGTGTCAGGCTGCTCACGCAGAGCGAGCTGAGACATTTAATACGTGAAAATTAAAGCGAGCGATTAAACACAGCAACACTGGGTTACAACTTATAAAACAGGAATAGCGAAATATCAGAAGCTGACAGTTGTTTCTGACCTAGTTTTCACTGGAGAACAGTCAAAGGAGCCGAAAAGACTGAGGCGAGGCTGAAGGTGCTGAAATTCCAGTAGTGCTGGGGAACAGGATTAGAGGAAAAGCCTTCAGACATTCAAAGGACTGAGGGAGCGTCACGGGGAACAGGGAGGTTCAAGAGCTTGGGTTCAATGGCAAGTGACATCCTGGGGAGGAGGAGGAGGGACACGAGGGCTTCAGGGGATGAAGTCAGAGGTGTTGCAGGACCTCCCCAGTGGGGCAGCAGGAAGCCAAGGCGAGGAGGGAGAGAAAACCTCAAACACAGGAAGGAATAATTTTTAAAAATCGTGCCCGGATTTCAGGAGATATTTTCGTTGCTTTTCTTCTGAGAACACAAATGTGCTGTCAAACACCTGTGCTCATTTGAATAACAAGAGGAAAAATTAAACCCCTTTATGCAAGAGAACTGCAAGTACCCAGAGCCTGGAGAGAGCCGGGGAGGGGGGGCTGGTGCAAGGAAAGCCAGGTGATCCCATCCCAGTAAGCTGTTCACATGTCTCCCTCTGTTCTGCAGCTCCAAATTTATTTCCACCAGGCAGCTCCACGCTGGTTTTAAGCCTCATTAAGAAGCAGTATGTTGCTGGGCTGACATGTCAGATTTTTAAATGACCTTTGTACCGACAACAGCGTTACCAGGCTGCTAAGAACAGGGGGGGGAAAAAAAAAAACCAAACAAGTGGTTTTCCATGATTAGGAGAGGTACGTTGTGGCTGTTTGCATTTATCTGAGTTCCAAAAAAACCCCCACCTGTCAGTAAAGCAAGCCATAAAAAAAAGAGCAATTCTCTCTGAAGGGCAGCTGTGACGGCATCAGCACTGTTGGCCATTCTAAACGTGGGACTTATCACACAAGGTAAACAGGAGTGACTATCAGTTAATGAACAACACAACCCCGAGGCTGAATTTTAAAGAGCGTTTTCTCCACTGCAATCTTTTAATGAAAATACAGCAGTTCAAACCCACCGAATTTGCTTACGAAAGTCTAATTTATTTTAGGACATATTAAGACACCAGGGCTGATTCACTTGCCTATGTGCTCATAGGGTGGCTTAAACGAGCTGCTGAAACATCAGAACGATCCTTATCTTCCAGAGGCTTTACTCCTTTTCTTGCAAGAGAAAAATATAGAAAGACAATTGAGAGATCAGATTGACGAACTCGTTCAACCATCCCGGAACAAATCTCACCTCACAGACACACTGCTGAGCCCAGGAAAACAAGCCTGGACCAGTTCTTTTTCCCTTGTGCCCAGCTATATCCTATTGACACTTGAAGGGAAGAGTAATTACTAGGCTGAGAAAGTTTTGCTGAAGATGATCTTCAGATGTTCCTCACAGAGTCACAGCCAGCGCCACTGGAAGAGGCTGCGATAAAGCAGAGTCAGAGCCTGGATCCTGAAGGAATCCCAGAGAAATCCGACCAGCAACACCCCACGAGCCAGACCAACCTCAAAAGCTAAAGCAGGATGCTCAGACATGGCTTCTTTTGGACTCCAAGCAAACAAGAGGTGCTCCAATGCCAACCAGGACAACAGGAACACAACCTGACAGACACTCGGAATTCAGCAGGGATGTCACCCAAATTTCCTACCATCCTCATAGGGGAGAAAGCAATAAAGCAGTCAAATATTCCAGGTTTTTTTCTATCAATGAGGGAAGCGGCCCATGAAAAATCCAGCTGAAAATATGAGCAAGAGAACCTCTCTACATCTCCTACCATGATAGAACCTTGTGTTACATACCCTCTGCTAACAGCCTCCTCCAGCTTCCAGGGATGCTTTCTCCGGAAAAAAAGTGAAGGCAGTTGCCTGAAGAAGTTAAATTAGGTGCTGCCTTTACTTCAGCAAGAAGCACAGAACCTGCACTGTTTCAGCTACCTCTCTATTTGAACTGCCAGGCTGGTTGGTAACAAACCTGCTCCAAAAATAAAGTGACAAACAGTAAAAGAAAGAACACACTCTTCTCAACTGGCAAAAATCTACCTAAAAAATAAGTCAGATGTTTCTTTGCTCTCCGCAAGGACACCTGAGAAAGTTCAGGTTACAACGAATTCCAAAAATAAACATGAAAAATTTTCAGATAAGAAGAGGAAAAACATACCAGGGCTGCTGACTAAACAGAGAGCGACCACAGTGCCATGAAAAGACTCCCCAGGTCTGAGCCCAAAAACCCCCAGAGAATTCAGACATTCAGACAGAGAATCTCTCTTGCCTGGCAGAGGCAGCTCAGCCAATTCACACATGCAAAAGAAGTGGTGTGGCCACTGAGCCGACACTTAATTGTCTGACCAGAATTTTTGGTCTAAATTTAACAATCCGGGCAAGTCGTAGTTAGCTGAACGCTTTGCTCTCTTAGCCCATCTGAGTTAGGATAAATGTGTTTCTTCCTGCTGTCATCGTCAGTAAATTCAGTCTTAATGACAAGTAAAAGGCCTTTGGATGGAGTTAAATGGCTTTAATTGTATGGGAGAGCTCAAACTTGCGGCCCAATGCAGGCAGAACCCACATTAGGTACAGCTCCAAATGGTTGCAGGAAGGTTGTGGAAACATGCCTGGAACTCTAACATCAAACCTTCCAGGTAATAATAAATCTATTTCTTCTCCCCCTTCACGTTAAGAAACCCCAAAGTGTTCTAGATTTTAATGCATTGAGAACAAAGTCTGTAATTCATGAGCAGAAAAATGTTTGCTGTTGGTTTTAATCACCACCACGTCCCACGTCAACCCCAGTGCCTGTTCCAAACAGATCCAAGATATCCCATTTACGTCCCTAAAGGTTAAATATGTTTTACTTTATCCATTACCACCTCCCTCTTCCCATTTCCACATTTGCAAAGATTAAACACGAAGCCGCTTCCTCAGCTTCCTGTGTGTTTTGGGACTCTCCACCAGCTCCAGGACTCCAGGCTGGGAGAACTGGTTTGTGACAATGCACTCACTCGGCCGCATCATTCACCCCTGGAAAACCACACTTTACTTCTGGAATAAAAACAAGGATTGGTAGCTGTGACATGTGGCAGGAGCACGGGAATGTTCAGATGCTGTCCCTCAGCCACCTCAATGGCATTAGGGAATGGGGACCTCAACGAGGCAGGAAGCATTTGGGATTTGCAGCAGGAAAAGCACCAGCAGCGTCCCACAAAACACACAGATAACCAAAAGTTCTTTTTTGTGCTGATTAAATGGGAGAGAAGGAAGCAGAGCTTGTGGCCAGGACCACCAGGCTCCCATCAAAACACAGCTGCCCTGCAAGGACACGGAGTGGGAACAGCGAGCAAGGTCACAGCCACAGGTGTCACTGAAAGCACTTTTCAAAAGAAATTGGTCACAGAGCTCCTACGCACTTCTTAAGGGACTATTTATGGGAGCAGAAGTTGTTCTTAATTCTGCAAGAAGCAGAAGCAGAGGTCACGATTGGGGCTCCGGCAGCTCTGAGGGCTGAACATCCCTGGAAGTGGGAACAGGTGCCGCCAGGCTTTTCAAAAATCTATTTTAATGCCACAGGAACTCTCGTTTCAGAGCAAGGTCCTGCTCAGCACTGTCTGCAGCCACCAGGATCTGCCTCAGACACTGCTGAAGGAAATGAAGACACCCTGTGACAGAGGCTCTGACCTTCCCATTTTACAGCAGTTTCACTCTGAATCACGAATTTCCGCCTCCGTTTGGGGCTGGGTGCTGGAGCCCCACAAGTCAGGGAGTTAATGAGCTGCTGCCACCTAATCAGGGCGGCGACACCGTCCCTCTGGCAAGTGTCAGACGCACAGGGAGCACTTCAAAGGCTCTGAAACTCTCCCTGGGAGCGAGGGCTGCTCCCTTCCCCAGCATCCTGGTGGAAAGGTGAGCCCAGCCAGGCCCGGCTCACTGGCCTTATATGGCTTCCAAGGCACAATTTCCGCTTGCCCAAGCTCAGGCAGGGTGGAAAAATTTGCTTCCTTGCTACTCCGCCCATGCCGGGCTCAGAAAAGCATCCACTGAATCCTGGATCGGAGAGGAATGGAAGAATTTACACTGCTCAGCTCCCTGGAAGAGCTGAAGCCACGGCTTTGGCAGCACCCTGGGTCACCTCAAACGCCGGGGGAGAAGAGGGAGCTGACAGCAGGCAGGGGTGCAGAGAAAAGCTGCAACCACAGCTTTTATTCTGTACATTCCCTATGAAAAATTCTGATTTTTCTTGCTATTCAGCTGCATTTAAGCCTTTCACATTTGATGTCAGCAAGCCTTAGAGGTTAACAATAAGTTGGAAACATTATTTCCTTTCACTGATTTAGCCATAATAGACTTTATGATATACTGGGAGCGTATAAAACAGCCTTGGCTCAGATTTCCACACTGTTTTCTGCACAAGTCAGTATTACTGAGAACAATTCTCAAGGCAGTTCTACCTTCAGGACACAGTGAGGTCCATGTTATCCAGGCTGTGTGTCATTATCAACTTCTCTGAGCATCACAAACAAACCAAACCCTCCTATTCACTAAACACAGCCACATCCATCATCCTCAATATCCACAAGTGGTGAAAAATGAAGCCCGGTGCACGCAGGCAATTAAAAAGCTGCTTCACTTTCAATAAATGCTCTCCTTCTGTGCATTGTAAAGCTGTTTTTTACTAAAAATGTGTGCACAGTCACTTTTTTCCTAGCTTTGCTGGCCTGTATCAAGATCGTCTCTTTTTCCACAGCAGATTTCTCTCAGTGCGAGAAGCAGGCAGAGATTTATCTCCAGCCATCAGTGGTTTGTCCTCGCTCTCACCTGCTGGTCACCAAATGGCAGAACCCGGCTCACCCACACACAGATTTCCTTAGAAGAGAGAAAAATGGTGGCAAAGGAGCCTATAAAACTGAAGTTCTGCCCATTGCCTTGTTCCCTTCTTTTTTGGGGACTGGGAAAGGCAGAAACACAGCCTGTTTGATTTTCTCATAGAAACCAGGAGCCAAAACCAACTGAAATCAGCGCCGGAGCTGGAAAGGTACAACAAAACTCACACAAACATAAAGTCTAGACACTGAAATGTGGAAATATGATTCAAATAACCACAACTGGCACATAACGCACTGATTGCAGCCCATCGCAGAACGGGCCTCAGTGGGGAGGAATATAGGAGGAAGATTAAATTAGTTCTTCCACCTCAGCTGTAGAAAATATGGATCCTGTGGGCATAGCGATACGGATTGAGCCGGAGCTCCTTCCATCCTGCTGGGATTTTTGTTAGGATTTTAAGGAACACACGTCTGCTCTTGCTAAATAGCAACGATCAGCTTAAACTGGCACAGAATCATAGAACAGTTTGGGTTGGAAGGATCACAAAACTCAATTTATTCCACCCCATGCCATGGGCAGGGTCACCCTCCACTGTCCCAGGGTGCTCCACGCTGGACTTGAACACTTCCAGGGCTGGGGTAGCCCCAGTTCCTCTGGGAAAGCTGTTCCGTCCTCCCATCACTGATCCCATAGGAACCTGTCCCGAGGGTCACGTGGCTGCTCTTATCAAAGCATGGCTGAACTCATATATACTCAAAATACAGAGCCAAGTAGCCAAGAGGATGTTTGTGCTGATGAAATCTAAATACTATAAAGATTTAGACAACTGGTTGTTCTCAGGAAGTTTTGTGGTACCTGAACTGCACCACGTGTGGAAACTAACCTGAAGGACAAAGTCTGCATCTACCATGAAACCCAACAGCACAGAACGGAGGCCAAAAGGAAGAATTTCTCAGTTTTCCTCAAAAATCTTGGCTGAAGTGCACTCTCCTGCATAAAAGCCTGCACAGAGGGAGAGCAGAGAGTTAACCACGGTCAGGCTGGACCAGACCAGGGAAGACTCCAGGTGGGTGGAGGTGGGCAGCTCAGTCAAGCCCTGCTCACCAGCAGTGACCTCTTTTTGAGTTAAACAAATGCTGGTTTCTTTAAATTAGAAAAAGGCACTAGTCCAATGTAAAGAAAGGAGAGACCTAGCGCACAGAGCAGTGTTTTCTCTAGACTGTAATGCAAAAAGGATTGGATTTTGGGAAGTCTGCTGTCCCAGTGCAGCAGGGATACACACACCACTCAGCAAACCAGCTGCTGAGGGGTTTAGCATGCTCTTTAGTATATAAATGCTTGGAAAAAACCCCAAAACACACCAAAATCCCCAGCCAGAAGGCAATACCAGGTTACCGTGGTGCGCAAAAGTTGCCTTATGTACAGGGGATGTTTCTAAGCAACACATGAGCTACTATACAAAACTCTTATCAGCAAATCCAAGCTCCTTTCCTGGATAATTCATCTAGGTCAAGCTAAGGCACGTTGAACACCGAAGCCCAGTTTTGGTGATGCCTCCTCTGCATCCACCCTGGATGAAATATCAGCATAGTTCAGGTTAGCAGGCTGTATTTTCATGAGCATTAAGTTCACTGCAGATAATGGTTCCTCCAGAAACAGAATTAACCTTAATTATTCAGAGGTAACTCGATCCCAACCTTCCTGATCTTATGACGCTGAGTGACGACCACTTTCCCCCCCAACTTCTCCTTCCCCAAACCCCAAACAAATCTGGGATATTACACGACTGTGGTCACAAATCAGAGTACCAGCACAGGATCCCAGACACAGGGTATCCCTTCAAAGTCTACCTAAACCCATGCAGCCACTCCATCCATTCAAATGCATTCTCTTGTGCATTAGCAGCAAAACCACTAAGTCAGCCAAAATGTATTCTTCTCCCATGGATTAGCTGGCACAAATTAGTACGGGAGTGACGCATGCAGTCTGTCCCTTCCCATTTTTCAACATGCACAAACACCAGGGATTTGGAGACGCTTCACAAGTTTCTGCTTACAAGTTCCAGGCACAGTTTAAATGGTCTGAAACGTGCAAATTGTTCGGGAGATAACACGTTCATTTACCAACGAGACCTCAAATGCTCCCTCCCAGCAAGATCTCCCCTCCCCGGGCAGCGATAAAGGCGCTGCTGCTGTCCCAACAGAGCCAGCACCACGCGAGGGAACTGTTTCAACAGCCACCAGCCTCTGCCAAGCTGCACCATGACAAAAACCAACTGAACAGGACAGGGCACTTCAGGCGAGTTCCAAGAAGCCCTGGTGTTGGAGGATCACTCTGAGCTGACCAGCAGGAGCCACTCGAGGCAGGACACACACACTGCTCTGAAGAGACCCTTCAGATCAGATATGCTTCAGACAGAAGTTAAAAAGAAATTACAACAGCTTTCCTTTCTGCTGTGTAAGCAGAAAAAGAAATCAGAATATACTGAAAAAGAGCAAGGGTTTAACCTTGCCGGGTAACAAACACAATCACCACATCCAGCTGCCACTGATGCAACTGATGAAATATCCCACTTAAATTGAAAAAACAGTAACCTAGCCCCATATAAATAACATAAAGAGTTAATCTTCCAGCTTGCTTCCCCCAGTGTTGCCAGAGAGCAAAAATTATTAATTCAAATTCAACCTCTCCAATTAATGGTGGGGTATGTTTTGCTGATAAAAAGCAGATCACGTTTGATTAAAAAAAAAAAGCACCATCAGTCACAAGGATTCTGTCACAAACTTTCTATTTTCCCTTGGCACGTCACCAATTAGACCTAGTTCTTTAGTCTGCTACCACCAGTATAAAAAAAAAAGCATAATGGCTTTATAATTTGCCACCGAATCCCATAGCAACTGTACGTCACTTTAGATGTAAATTACAGACAATTCCTTCCAATGCCATTTGAAAACTATAGAGATGAATCTATAATTTGAGCAGATCCAAATGGTATATGGTCGGGAGAAAAAGCTTCCCTAAATAATTGAAAGGAAACTGCCACGGGCCAAAACATTCCTTGTGCACAATGTTCAGTGTCTCTTTGTCCCTTTCCTTCCAATGGGAGGTGCCACATTCAGGTCAACGTGAAGAACACTGAGCAGGAGTTGAGCAGTTCAGGGTGTTCTGCAGATCCTGTCCCATTTTTGCTGATGAGCCGTACGTGTGCGATGAGCTTCCTCTCCAGCCTCCTCTGATTCATTCAGTCATGTCACCGACTCATGTTCCCGATGTCGTAAGAGCCTCAATTTTGACGGACTACAGCATCAGTGAATTAATAGGACAGGAAAAAACAGGTTACAGGGAAGGAGGAATGATGCAAAAAGCTTTGAGATAATTCAATGAATTTTGATTCAAAAGCCGGATTGTTCTTCTCCTCCTGACACCTGCAAGCAGCTTTCAATTCTCAAGTCAGCATGAATACGCATTACCCTAAAGACCCTGTAATGACAGCACAGCCTTCATTTTGTGTTTCGTGCTTTGAACACAGCAAGATGAAGGAATCTCCACAACCTGCTCCAAAAACCAAGGCTGGGAAGTTATTTCAATAAACAGCAACTCCAAGGGGTCAGGTTAACCCTAATTTTCAAGTGATTGTTCCTCTCATGGTCGATTTTAGAGCAGCACGGGGGAGATGATTTGGGAAGCCACATCTATCAGACCACAGTTCTGAAATTCAGCTGGGTGAGCACAGGGACAACGTGCTTTAGTTATCTCAGCTTAGTCCCCAATAAATATTTGTGCATCTGCCAAAGTTCACCAGTGAATCAACTGGTGGCTTCAGTTCAAAACACCTGGGGTAGCCGGGGCAGAGAGGGACAACGGGAGCAGGAGGTGCTGCTCAGCTGCATCACCAAGGGATGCTATGACCTTCTTTATATCCTCCCAAAACCACCAGGCAAGGCAGGACCAGGGCCAAGAGCAGAGCTGAGCCTGGCATCCATCGTTAGGTGACCACATAAGCTACAGGTGATAGGGAAAGGTGTGTGACTGCATCACACTGCTCATTATCAAACAACCACTCCAGCCACAGAGAGAGGTTTCAAAGCAATATGTGGAAGTTGGGAAATTCCCAGGTAAGGGTTCCAGGAACAGCCCTAACACTTTTTATGTGCTGTCAGCATCTTCACCGCAAGGGAGACGGAGCTACTGCCAAGGGACACTCGGGTCTGCCATGTGGCATCTGAACAGTGCAGGAAGGTGGTGGCTGACCCAGAATGCTGCTAAAAAAACAGGTGTGAAAAATAAAGGGTGAATGATAACTAAGGGTATTAGGTGAGGATAGATGAAGTATCTCCTCACTGAGAACAGGAATGAGAGGAAAGCAAGGCACGGGCGTGAAGAGTTCCCTTGTACCTTAACAAGGGCAGGAAGAAAGTTGGAGGCAGACAAGAAGCGATGTAAAAGTCATAGAATCATCTAATCCTAGAACGGTTTGGGTTAGAAAGACCTTGAAGACCATCAAGTTCCACCCCCTTGCCAAGGGCAGAGACACCTTCCACCAGATCAGGTTGCTCCAAGCCCCATCCAGCCTGGCTTTAGCCATGCCCTGCTTTTATTTTGGGGGGAGTGGGAATGCCTAACCACATCCACACCCCTGAAAGGAAGGCAGCAAACTGCAGGCTGCTCTAGAATTGCAGTCCCTGGAGAACCCAGAGTTGTTTCAGGTGAACACACCAGACCAGCTCCATTTCATCAGTGGACAAACCAACATGGGACACGCTTCCCACTGCTCAGCCCTCAGAGCTCAGTAGCCAGAGCTCTCGGTTTCACAACTGTGGGGAAACAGTTTCAGGGGCAGCAAGTTTCACAAGGAGCAGCTGGGTGACGACTCACAGCGTCCCCTGTGAAGCCAGTGCTAAATCTCTTTTTAAGGCTCCTATTTCTTTCAGGTGAGCTACTGAAGAAACCTTTCCCAGGATCGGGAGGAGCCAGCGGCACTGTGAGCTGGAACTCCTCAGCAGCAGCTCCACGTCCTCTGTACACGCCACAGGAACAGCTTGCTGGAACACCAGAGTTGGGGATCAATATCACAGTATCCCAGAATGGTTTGGGCTGGGAGGGACCTTAAAGCTCAGCTTGTTCCAACCCCCTTCCGCAGGCAGGGACACCCTCCACTGGACCGCGTTGCTCCAAGCCCTGTCCAGAACGTGGATCTGAGACCATTTTCTTCCCTAGGACGCAGACAGTTCAGCAGAAACCCAAGAGCACAGCTCAGCAGAGACCCAAGAAGACAAATATCTGTTTCTCCACAGCCCTGCTGCCTGATCCACACATGGTACAGCTCCACACCAAGCCTGCAACTGCTCTGGCACCAGGGACACTCCAAACAAATGGCAGCTCGCCCGGCTGGGTGATCATTTTTGGATTATGTAATCCCAATACATTATTATTAGACCAAGAACAAACTCAAGCAAGGAACTGGAGACATTTCCCTGCCCGTTCTGGCAGAGGGACAGAGCCTTGTCGCAGGAATCGCACGGACGTGCTACCCCGGTGCCTGAAACAGGTCAGACTGCACATGTTGGACTCCAGGTAACACAAACAGCAGGATTGGATTCCAGGCCATTATCCATATTACACAACGCTGCCGTCAGTTCCACCACGTTTCAAACCAAACCGAGCAGAAGGAGCCTGAGCAAATTTTTTCCATTTAACTGCTGCAGCCCAAAATTAAAGCGGAGCTGGACTGGACAAACACACACTGCAAAGGTGTGTTGGAGGCGGTTCTTGGCAGGGCCGGGGCCCAGTGCTTCCGAGGAAGCCCAGACGTTCAACAAGCTGGGGAAACTGTTTATAGAACTAATGCAGAATGAGCATATGTGTTTAATAGCCCACTAATTGTTGCGTTATTCACTACACAAACAAGCAGCTCTTCTGCCCTTATCCCTTCCTGCCCAGTTAATCACCAGGAGCCTCTGACTATTTCTCTTTTGGGTGGCGGTGAAGGAAGCAAAGTTCATTAGTGGCCGTTGGCCACCAAACAATCCTGAGCCCAGACTTCATTTAGAAAATAAACACCACTATTCATGTGTGACACGGACTCAGAATAGCTTCCCAAAATATTTAACGCAGCTGCCTGTAGTCTTCCTACTCTCCCTCCCCCAAAATAAAAGGCTTTCCCAATATATAGGAAAGAATTATTTAGATTATTTGTTTCATTTCTAAGAGAGAAAGAAGCTAATAATTCAGTCTACCCAAGTCACTTATTCCTCCTGACTTCTCATAATGCTGATAAACACTCATTAAAATATAAGTTGATAAACCCTGGTACAGTCATTACCTTCGTCCTCATACAGAGATTGCCCAATTCAGTGATGTGATGTAACCAACACCCTAAATTAAAAATAGTGTTGTGACAACATATGGTTTATCCTACAGAAGCTGGCAGGCAGGACGCTCCTAATGACAAACGGGTTTAGGCTCCCAGCTTCCCCCAGCAAGGTGAGGAGACAGAAATGCTCGTCGCAGGATCAGAGGCGGAAAGAAATAATAAAATAAAAATAAAATTATACTAAAAATGACAGTTTTGAACCCCTCTCCAGTCCATCCCAACACCAGCTGCCGAGCATTGCCATTATTCTCTATTTACATGACTAACAAGCTCTCTGGATGCATTTCAAGGAAACGGCACGGGAAAGACAATCTGGAAAATTCAAAATACAGCCTGAACGTGCCTCCCCCCCATCCCCGGGAGGGGAGCACCGGGCCGGGGGGGAGGATGAACAACCGGGTGCCCCGGGGAGGGGACAGCGACGGAGAGACCCCCCCAGTGCGGGATGGCAGCACCGGGGATGGACCCGCCGCCCCCCCCGGCTTTGGAAACCCACGTCACGTTCACCGGGGAAACGGGGGGGGCACCGACGTCCCTTCGCCCCCTGCCCAGACACTTACGGGGACTGACGGCAGCTCCCCGTCACCTCCCGGGTGACACCGAGCGGCCACCCCCGCACCGGGACCGCGGGGCCCCCGTCACCCACCCGGGGGGGGGCACACCGGGGTCCCCGCTCACCCACCCGAGGAGGGGACACAGTGAGGTCCCCCCAGCAAACACCGGGGCGAGGGGGCAACACCGACAGCTCCCGGTCCCCCTCGGGCACTTCCCGGAGGATCACGACCCCTCCCCGGTCACCCAGCGGGGGCCCCAGAGGGACCCCCCAAACACCGCCGGGGACGGGGAACACAGCGGGGCGCCGCGGGGCGTTACCGGGAGCGGCATCGCGAGTCCCCACCGGTGTCCCCC
>VZTJ01002129.1:65235-75235 GCA_013397795.1 Orthonyx spaldingii | reverse complement strand
AAGGGGCTGTCGGAAAATGTTCGGAGCCAGTGGCAGGGAGCAGCCAAGCGGATTCCAGCAGGGATGCTTTAAAAATAACAAACTGCCGCGACGGCCAAGAATCCAGGGCACCGAGAGGCTGCCAGGAGAGGAACGCCCTCGGCATCGCGGCCGATCCGCTCCCATTGTCTCTGGCAGGGGAGGGTGATCCCACCCCAAGGGGACGCTCCTGGGGCTGGGTGATGGCCCCAGAGCCGGGTGGTCACCCCGGGGACCACAGCCCTGGCTCAGTGACCTCCGCGGGGCTGGAGCGCGGCCCTGCCTCGTCCCTGCCCATCCCTGGCAGGAGCAGGCTGGGCCCAGACCTCAGCACCCGGCCCAACCCAGCCACCACCTCGGGCCGGGACGTTGCCTGCCGGGCCGGGTGACAGGGGACAGCGGTGACGTGATGTCCCTGCTCCTCTGCAGAGCCTGGAGCTGAAAGCGCCATCGTTTTCCATGTTGGATTTGGTCTCCACCTTCTGCAACGACATCGTCAGCTCTGCCCAGAGCTTCATCTCCTCCACCTGGACCTTCTACCTGCAGGCGGACGACGGCAAAGTCGTGGTGTTTCAGGTGGGGGTGTCCCCAGGACCCTCTCTGTGGGTGCCCAGAGGGGTGGGGACCCCCTTCCTCACTGCCTTCTCCCTCTTTCCCTGCCGAGCCAGTCCCAGCCTGAGATGGAGTACCCAGCACCCGAGGCCCTGGAGATCCAGCCGGCACAGGCGGGGTCGGGATCGGGGTCAGGATCCAGCCCTCGCAGCCCCCAGCCCCACACAGGTGCGGGGGGGTCCGGGCTGCTGGGAGGGGGCTGGGAGCCTCCGGGCCCTCCTGGCTCCCATCCGAGTTCTCCAGAGCTGAACAAATTTCCCTCTCCTCGGGTCTGATCAGCTTCCCACACCCCACCCACGCCGGGCGGGCTCCGGATGGGGCCCTGCTCCACGGAGCTGCTGGGATCCTCTGTGCCCCCTCAGCGGGCAGAGAGTCCCGGGGGGAGCGGGGGACCCCCACCACGTGCTGGCAGGGACATGGGGAGCGTGGTGGCTGTGCCCACACGGGAGCCCGGGCTCAGCACCGCCTCTCCCCTCCCAGGCCCGCGGGCCAAGGGGGACAAGCCCCCGGTGAAGGAGCCGCGGGGCAAAGCCAAGGCGCACCCCCCGGAGCCCCCGCAGCAGGAGCACGACTTCCTCGGCTGCATGTCCAAGTAGGTGGTCTGGGACCTGCCGGACGTGGCACGGCAGATCCCCCCCAGCCCCAATTCCCACCCCGTGCCCTGCCATAAACCCGTCCCTTCTCTTTGGCGGGGGGTGGTGGGGTGCTACAGGCGCTCGGGCCTTCCTCGCTGGATCCTGGCCGCCTGCCTCTTCCTCTCCATCATGGTGATGCTGTGGCTCAGCTGTGCCAGCCTGGTCACCGCCCCCGAGCAGCACGTCAAGACCCAGGTACGGGGCGGGCACAGGGGCAGCCGGCGGGGCTGGGTGGGACATTGCTGTGCCCTGTTTGTGCTCCCCAGTCCCCGTGAGGGGTGCGAGGCGCACCCACAGCCGGCCCCGTGGTGCTCCCAAACCGGGGCTGAGGGGTCCTGCCCCCGTTCTGGGGCTGCACGGTTGTCTCTGCCTCTCTTCAGCCTCTGAGCATCAACGGCGACAAGGAGTTCCTGGAGGACCTGGCCGGCCCCGGCGCCTTCCCCCTGCCGCCCGTCATCGCGGTCACCCTGTGCCCCGCGCACGGCGGGGAGGACGCGGGGCCGCTGCCCCTCAAAGTCGACCTGGACAAGACCGTCCTGTAGCGCTCCCAGCCCTCCCCACCTCCTCCGCCTCCCTGTCCCTGTCACCGTCCCCACGGCATCGCCCCGGTCCGGCCCCGTTGCCCCCCGGCTGCCCCCGTCCCCAGCTCCCGGAGGGCATCCCTGGCTCCGCCTGGGTCCCGCTCTCCTCCCCGGGCTCGGCCGCTCTGGAGGAGGCTCCAGGAGCCGGGCAGCGGCTCTGCCTCCGCCAGGGAGGTGCTGTTCGCTGGATCCGGGCTCCCGGAGCCGAGCGGGGCGCTGCCAGAGGGAGCCCGTCCCGGAGCGGGACTCGCTGTCTCCTCCCGCCCGGAGCCGCCGGGGCCCCGCAGCCCTCCGGGCATGGGTCCAGCGCTGGGCAGGAGGGAGCCGGCTGCGGTGGGGGATGGAGAGCGTCTGCAGCCTTCCGAGCTTTGGCTCGGCACATCCCCGGCCTCCCACCTTGGGCTGAGCCTCCGAGGCGCCGGCCCCGGCCCTGGGAACTCCCTTCCGCCGGCCGGGGCCGATTGCCTCGGGGAGCCGGAACGTGGCGAATGGATTTGGCGTTGGCAGCCGGGGACGGGAGCGGATCCCGCTGCCTCCGTGCCCACGCGAGCGCCCAGCCGGCCCCTTCCCGGAGCTGTGGAGAGGCCCTGGGACCGCTCCTTCCCCTCCCTGCTCCGTGATGCCCTTGGGGAGCTGGTGGGACCAAGCAGGGGATGAGGTGGCGTTTCCCCGACTTCAGGCTCGGACAGGAGATGGGAGCTGCTGGGACGGCTCCATCCTGGGCTCGGCATCCTGCAGGGATGGCTCCATCCTGGGCTCGGCATCCCTGCCCGACGCTGGGAGCGGCCTGTGGGGCTGCCGCTGATGGCAGGACCCGGTCTGTGTCCCTGGGCTCGCAGTGCTGCCCTGGAAGTGGGCAAAGGGACCAAGCAGGGCCCCCCTCGGCTCACCCTGGCACAGCCCCTGGGCAGGGAGGGGTCGCCTCCCTCCCCGTCTCCCCCCCGTTCTCCACCTCGATTTCATGCATCGTTTCGTGGTTTGATTTGCACCGGCATGCGGCTCCTCGGCCCCGGCGCCCCACGGGGACGCCCCTGTGCCGGGAGGGACGGTCCCGCCACTCCCGTGTCACCTAACACGTCTGTACAGAATAACTTATTACCCCCGAGCCCCTCCCCTGGGTTTTCGGGCTCTCTCCGCGTGCCGGCGGCTTCGGGGGGGCCGTGGCGGGGTGGCACAGGGAGCTCTCGTCCCCGTCCCCACCGGTTTTGTGCTGCTCCGTGTCACTCTCACCCATCCAACATATCTGGGTTTGGGGAACCGGGTTGGGGAGGGTGCGGGGGGGGTCTCGTGTCCGTTTTGGGGTCCACTTTTCGTTGTTGCTCTTTGGCCGCGTGTGAAGCTCGGTGGAGTCTGTGATGTCCCGGCTGCGGCCGCTCCCCGATCCCCGGACAGGAGCTCCCGGGACAGGGCGGCCGTGGAGCCCTCCCGGCCTCGCCTCCAACGGGCAAAGCCAGCCCTGAGCTGGGAGGGGAACAGAATAAAAGGTTTGTACCAGAGCTGGGCGCGTCGGTGGCTTCGTGGGGTGCCTGTCCCGGGATGGGAGCAGCTCTGATCCCACACATGGGGCCGGCAGGAGGGCACGGGGCTGTTCCCGGTCTGGAAACGGAGCCGGGGTGAAACCCCTGGCAAACTGGAGAGAAATCCCTGCTGGGCTGTTTGGCACGGACACGGAGCAAAGCTCCTCTCTGCTGCTGGATCGAGAGATTCAGCACCGAGTGTGGGAGGAGATGCTGCGGGAGCTGCCACCAGCACCCCTGGGTGGGTGAGCTCGGGGGGCAGGGGGGCAGCACCCCAAAACATCCCCTGTGAGCTGCGAGGAGGAGGAGCTGGGATGCAGCAGCGGGGAGGGCTCCGTGCACATGGAAGGGTTGGGAAACGAGGGCTTTTCCCACTGAAAACCACCCGGGGACACCATTCCGAGCAGGGAAAGTGTCACACACACACGTGTGGCACAGCAGTGTCCCAAACCAGTGTCACACACACACGTGTGGCACAGCAATGTCACACAGCAGTGGCCCACACCAGTGTCACACAGCAGTGTCACACACCAGTGTCACACACCAGTGTCCCACAGCAGTGTCACACAGCACTGTCACACAGCAGTGTCCCACACCAGTGTCACACACCCTGGCACACGCAGGGCTCGGGGGCTGGCCTGTCCCACCTTTGCCCCCGGCGCGTTTGTCCTGGCGCGGTGCCCGTGTCCGGGCCGCAGCCGCGCTCTGCCCGTGCCAGACGCGGCAGGACAGCTCACGCGAGGGGCTGGAGCCTGCTTTGCAGCACTTCAGGAGCTCAGCAGGGTCCCGTCCCGGAGCCAGCAGCGGCGCGGGGCCCCCGAGGAGTGTGGCTGGCGCTGCCTCCGCCGCCTGCTTTCCCCAGGACGCGGAGCCAGGGCCGCAGAGGTGCTGGGGATGGATGCTGGGGTGCTTGGCAGGAGGCACAGCCAAACAAGGATCTCCAAAGGCCTGGTCTGCTCCCTGCCAGCAGCCTCTGCTGCCGGAGCACGTCCCCTGCCTGTCCCTCCATGGGGGGTGAGATGTCACCCCCCCACGGGTGCTGGAGAGGAGGGGAGGGTGTCACAGTGCTCAGGATGGGGACAGGAGGGGGTTTTCCCTAAATGGAGTGGAGAGGGATGGTGTTCCCAGCTCGCTGCCTGTGCTGCAGGATGCTCTGGGAAGCCTTGGCCAGAGTGGGTGCCATGGGTGCATTTCCCAGCCCACAACGGGATTTGGGGGCTTGCACAGTGTCCTCAGAGGTGCCTCAGGGCAGGCAGAGGGGTGGCAGGGCAGGACAGAAGGGAAGGGCTGAGAGATGGAGCCCAGCACTTTGAGGTGGGCACAATCTGAGGACCCCCAGCCAGGCCCAGGCCCCCGAGTGCCCCTCAGAGGGCAGGTCCGGGGGTGTCTTTCTGCAGAAGTTTCACTGTTGGAGCCCCCCCCGGGGGCTGGTGCCGGGGCGGTGGGGAGGCCCCAGAGTGGTGCAGACAGCTGGCAGACCCTGCCCGCCGCGGGCAGCGGCTCCGAGCGCGGCCCCTCCGGGGATGGGAGCCGGGCTCAAACCGTGGACAAGCTCCTCGCCTTTAAACCGGAGTCAGATTCCTCGCTGCTGGCTCGGGGTGCAGCAAACTGTGCCCAGGAGCAGGTGAGGAGGGACCCCACTCTAACAAGAAGGAGACGCATGAAATTCGCTGGTTCCACTCCCCCCAGCAGGCAGCCGGGGGCTTTTCCATCCGACGCCTTTTCCTTCTCACTCCTTCTTTTATTTTTTCACCGGGGGAGCAAAATTCGTGGTGTGTGGCCCCATCGGCCACGGGCAAGCCAGGCTGTGGTGGGATCACAGCCTCCAGCCCATGGTGGTGGTGGGGGCACCCTGAGCCCACGCTGGGTCACTCAGATCCACGTGTTCATGCTCATGTCCTCGTGTTCACGCTCATATCCTTGTGTCCACACTCACCTCCAGGTGTCCATGTGTCCTGGATATTTTCCAGCAGCTCCTGCTGCCTCTCCCTGCCCCTGGCTCAGCTCCTGCCAGCACAAGGCTGTGATCCTGAACTCCTGACCATCACACAGAGCTGTAAATTCACTTTTAACCCCAATGGAGATAAATCCCCAACCAGGGATGGAGTGAGGATGAGGAGGTGGGATGGCCAGCTGGACAAGGGCTCAAAGCACCTTCCTGACCCCGCATGTGGAGCTGAGCCCTTTCCCTTAAAGATTCTCCTTTGAATCATGCCTGGAGCCACCACAAAGCCCACATGGCCTTCAAAGATGGAAACTCCATGGTTCTGCCAGAGCTGGGCAGGGAGGCACTGTGCTGGGACAGGAAAACACATCCATGGGCTTCCTCTGCCCGTCCTCCTTCCTGTGACCGACCCCAACGAGCCGGAGCCATGGGCGATTCCACAACAACAAAACCAAACGAAAAACAATCTCCTCGTGCTAATGGGATTGGTTCTGTCCCTACCACGCACATTCCAGCCCGGCTCGAGGGACCGCTGGCGAGGCGGGGGGGAAGGGGAGGATAATGAAGCCAAATTATTCCTCCGTCTTCAAATGTCAGAGTTGAGCGCGGTGCCGCCGGCCGGGCCTGGCGCAGCTGCTGGGCCCTGGCGCGGCCGTGGGGACGCGCAGCGCCCTCGGAGCGCAGCCAGTGACAGGCATTTTCCGTTCCCTGGCCCTCGTTGCTTCTTGGAAGGCAGGCCTGGCTGGCCGGGCGGCGAGGGGCTTCGCTTCCCCGCGTGTTTGCGTGCGTGTGTTCTGCTGCCAGGTGAGGAGCGCAGCCAAGCTGGGGGGAGCTGGGCTGTGTGGCTGCGGTTTGACCGGTGGGTGGGAACCGGTGCCGGGCTGGTGCAGCACCTGCTCCCCTCTGCAGCCAGCCCTGCGTGCAGGGGGTGACACGTGTGGGACACCGAGGGGACCTGCTGGGTCCTGGCCGTGCTGCGATGCCGGACGGCACCGGGAATGGCCAACGCCGCCAGCTGCCGTGGGAGTCAGCTCTCCATGTGGGACTGGAAGGAGCCCAAGATTCCTGCGAGAAGGTGCTGATCCTTCCCCCAGGCCAGAGCCCCGTGGCTCCGTGCTCCGTGTCCTGCAGGGCACAGCATTCCCACCCTCCATGCTTTATCTGTGCTGGAGAGCGCGGCACCGCTGCTCCGCAGGGTGGGTGACGCTGCCCGGGGGTGGGAATCCCACCGGAGAGCCAGGCTGGCTCCACCCCGCAGGGAAGGGACGCTGCTGTCCCTGTGCTGTGCCAGAGCCGAGCTGGTTGTGGTGGATGGGCTCTGAAATTGGGGAATTGGGGTCCTGCAGGGCTTGGCTGCACCCCGGGATGGTGGGAGCCTGCAGAGCTCATCCCATGGCACTCAGGTATCCCACATCCATCCCTGGGGGTCCCACATCCCTGGAGGTCCCACACCCCCGGGCGGGTGGGCGCTCTCCACCGTGGAATTCTCTGCAGTGAGAACCGGCAGTGGTGCTGCTCCAGGAGGAAGGAGAGGACGATCCACCTCCAGCAGCCTCCAGCAGATAAAACATCTCCATGGGGAAATGCATCCAGTGGGGCAGGATAAAAGGGAGCGAGAAAGGCCGGTCCGTCTTCCTGGCACAGCAGACACACCCAGCCTGCATTCCCGACCCTCCCCGGGCTCTCGCCAGGATTACCCAGGGATTAGCAGGGAGCAGTGGACCAGAAATGCAGAGGGAATAAAACCAGGGAGAAGCAGTGGCACTGAGAAACTCCATCCCACCCTCTGGGCAGGCGGGAGATGGAGCAGGGATATGACCAAGGCAGAGCGAGGGGGGTCATCGCAGCCCCCTCCACAACAAGGGAAAATAAAGCAGCCACAAATCTAACAAGAACTGGGAAAAAAACCCTGTGCTGGGAAAAATCTAACAAAAATTGGAAAAAAACACCCTGGATGCTGGTGCTGGGAGCTGCGAGGAATTCCTGCTCCCGAGAAGGATGAAATGAGGTCTGAGGAAAAGGCAGCGCTGCCAGCTCATGATTTTGTCATTACTCTCCCAGTGTTGGCCGTGGATTTTAAAGCCCAGCTGTGGGAGCCGTGGGATACACAAGAGCTTGGCTTGGAGCAAAAGGTACATGGAGAGACCTCATGTTTTGCAAGGGGAAAAACAGAAAAAAAGAAGATGAAAATATGACTCAAATACATCCTGAAGGCTTGAAATCAAGATCAGAAAGATGAAGAATGTAAATAGTTATAGTTTGGAGTTTATTCCTTTTTTTTCCTTTTTTAACCCAGTCCAGTTAGAGTTGTGATTTTCCAGGCAGACCCCCACTCTCCACGGTAGGAATTCCAGGCCTGCCTGGATGTACTGTGTGCACGGGATAAATATATTACAGTTGTGTGAGTTGCTCAGATTGCTGTGCTAACACTGGTCATAAAATTCACCTTAGATATAAGGCAGGCTGCTCGGGGAAGGGGGCTAAGTGCACTCAACAAATAATGAAGAGAAATAAAAATAAATATCAAATGGCCCATAAAATCAAACAATAATGGTAACTAAAAAGTTCCTGGATTTGCTGCCAGAGGTAAAATCCCATCAGCAATATGAAATAACAAGAAATACCCCCCCTTGGTTCCTGCTCACATGACACAAGTCAGCACGCCTGGTCACCAGAGTAGTTACGGAATACATCTTCCTTCCAGGGTCTTATAAATGCATTTTTCCTGCTTTGAGAGACCTTCTGGGGTTCAATTTAACTGGGATCTGGGGAACATGTGAAAGGCATTTACAGCATCCAGCCCAGCCCCGCTTTTCCTGCAGGGGAAGCAGAGGTGTAACATTCACAGCTCCCAGCGCCGCCCCACCTGGCGTGGAGAGGGCCACAGCCCTTCGTGGGACAGAAATAGCTGCACTTAAAATATCAGGATGGACCTAAAAATAATAAAGGGAAAGCGTTTGTTTTAAGTCTTTCACAGACCAGGGTGTGCTGATCGGATGAGGGGCAGCTGAGGGAGCTGGCAAGGGGCTTAGCCTGGGGAAAAGGGGGATCAGGGGGTCCTTGTGGCTCTGCACAACTCCCTGACAGGAGGGGGCAGCCAGGGGGGTCAGGATCTGCTCCCAGGGGACAACAGGACAAGAGGGAACGGCCTCAGGCTGGGTCAGGGAAGGGTTTTGTTGGATATTGGGAAAATTTCTCCATGGAAAGGGTGATTAGACATTGGCAGGAGCTGCCCAGGGAGGTTTGGAGTCCCCATCCCTGGAGGTGCCCAAGGAAGGGCTGGAGGTGGCACTCAGAGCTCTGGGCTGGGGACAGGGTGGGGATCAGTCACAGCTTGGACTCGGTGGTCTCAGAGGCCTTTTCCAACCTAAATAACGCTGTGATTCCACGAAGTGACCCCCGGAGAAAGGGGAAGGTGTCAAATGAAGCCGAGCTGGAAGTTGGACAACCACGAGGTGTTGGGAAGGAGGGGCAGGAGCAAAACCAGAACAATGAAAAGAGCGCCCGTGGAGCCGGGGGAGAGCTGGGTGGGAGCTCTGGCAGCTCCAAATTCCAGAAGGGGCAGGGGCTGGAACGCCAGGAGGGTCCATCCGTGGCCTCTTCCCGTGCTGACATCTCCTGCTCCGTGCAGGTCGTGTCTGAAATAACAAGGCCCCGAGGTCCCAGCCGGGGTCTCCGTGTGCTGCAGCAACACAAATAGCAAATTACTAAGTACTGCTTCCCTTTCTCCCCAAGGTTTTGCGAGGCTTAATTAATGAATGTCTGTAAAATGCATTTGGAGCTGGGAATGAAATGTGCTGTGGAAATGCCAAATATTTTTAATGCTCCAGCAGATTTAGAAGGTTTAAATAAGAAAAATACACAGCTTCTCCTCTCTGAAACAGATTGCTCTCCTTGAAGCAAAGAGCTCCAGAACATGAAGTTTTCATCAGGCTGACTTGAAAGGGAGTTTTCACGGCTTTCCAAGCGCGTTTATTCTCATGTACGAGTTCCCCCCTTTCCCTTCTACAGATGTGGACACCGAGCATGGGAAATCAAAGAAATCTACCCCCGGCCGTTGGCAGGGCCAGCGCTATGAATAATTTCCTGATTCCCACTGATGACTGGAATGCCCCCTCGACCAGATGCGCGCCGGCTTTAGGAATTACACGGACCCCGCGTGGCCTCGGTGGCTCTGGGGAGCGCTGGGAGGGCTCTGATGCCGACCATGTGTGGGGACGGAGGCGGTTTTGGCACCGGGACGCGCAGGGATCTCCGGCGACAGGACTGCACCCTCTGGAGGGTACTGCTGCTCCTGCATGGAGCTTTCGGGCAAAAATTCCGCTCCAGAACGGCCCAGGTGGCCTGCGGGTGGTTTTGTCCCCACCAGGGCTGGCTGCACACGCGATGGGCCCCGCGGGTGACACTGAGTGACCCGCAGGTGGAATCCCGAGGGAAGCGTTGGGATTTCCAGGGATAAGGGACAGCAGCAAGGGATCGGCTGGATAAGGCTCGGATGGATGGCACTGGTGGCCTGTGGGGTGGTGACAGACCCCTGGGACATCCGAGGGATGGGGACAGACCGCCGGTCCCCCAGCCCCGGAGGGAGGTGACACCCCCTTGTCCCCCAGCCCTGGAGGGAGGCGACACCCCCGCTCCCCAGCCCCGGGAAGGTGACAACCCCTTATCCCCCAGCCCCAGGGAGGTGACACC
>VZTJ01002129.1:38236-64821 GCA_013397795.1 Orthonyx spaldingii | reverse complement strand
CTCCGCCGCCCTCCCGGCCCGGGGTCACGGAGCGCGGCCCGGCCCGGAGCCGCTGCCCGGGGGCGCCGGCGGGCGGCAGCACGGCCCGGGGCCGGTGCCGGTGCCCGGGGCTCGGTGTCCGGCACCCGGAGCCCCCGGGGCCGGGGATTGTGCGGAGCGGGGCCCCCCGGAAGGGAACGATCGTGATGAGCAGCGACGCTGTTGCTCGCGGGGTGTGTGCAGAGGGAGGATGAGGTTTGGGGAGGCTGTGAAGCAGAAAATAGTGTGAATCGTGTGGTGAATCGTGTGGTGAATCCTGTAGTGAATCCCACCCCTGGGGAATCCACACAGTGAATCCACACAGTGACTCCCACCCAGCGAAACCCCCGGTGAGTCCCACCCCGGGTCAGGTCCCTGCAGCCACCAGCTCTGCAGGGCTGTAGAGACACCAGGTGTAGCAGTTCCAGGGACTCCCAGTTTTTGGTGTTTCAGGCCCATTCTGCTGCTCCCCATCACCTCTGCTGTGCCCCCAGCCTGCAGATCCCCCCAGGGCCTGATTTTGGGGGTCACTCGGGCTCTGAAGGCAGCACGGAGCAGGTGGTGCCTGTCGGGGTGATGTGGTACCTGTCGGGGTGATGTGGTGCCTGTCGGGGTGATGCTCTGGGTGTTGCAGGTGGTGCCTGCTCACGGAGCAGTTTCTGTTCCCAGGTTTCCCCGTCTGTCGCCATCCCGAGCTGGTGTTGGGCAGTGCTCGGGAGCTGTGCTGTCTGTCTCGGGGATGTCACGCTGTCGCTGTCAGCCTGTCACTTCGCTTCAGAGCATCGTTTATCCTCAGCTTCACCCAGCATTGCCTCCTGAAAAAACCGCCCGTGTGTGTCAGGCCGTGGAGGGGAAGCTCTCCCCAGCAATGTTCAGTGCTGGAGAAGCCTCTCTCAATCCTCACCTACAGATATATCCTACTTTTTCCCCCCCAATGAACACCTGTGCTCCGTGAAGCTCCATGCTGTGTCACCTGTGGCATCTCATTTTATCCCTCTGCGCCTCCTTTTCCTTTCTCAGACAGAAATTCCAGCGTTTCTTACTCCAGGTGTTGGTAGCACTGCTCCCCTGGCACTTGGGAGTTCCCTGGGTGTGCAGCAGTGAGAAATGGAAGTAATTTGTTTCAGGGCTGTGATAAATCACCCAGGCTGGAGCTGCAGCAGTTTTATTTCCCCGAGCTGCAGCTCCGTCCTGTTCCCTATCGCTGCCTGTTTATTTTCTTTGTTAATTTTAAAGCAAAGCCCGTTGAAGTTTGGATCCTGCTTCTTGTTGGTCGGTAGTTTAAAGGTTTTTTACTTGTTTTAACATGGATTTATTGGGGAATATGAGGAGAAACTTGATGGGGGACTTTGGATGTGCTGTAGAGCGTGAGGAGGATTCCAAGGGCATTCCCTGTCAGCAGTGATTCCTTGTTAGATGCTTCCACTTGTGGCTTTTTTGCACTTCTTATTTACTCTCTAAGGCAGGAGGACAGAGGCTCTGGTGCTGTTTCACACATGCCATTTGGATGGAGCACTGAAGCTCCAACACCACGGGCAGAATTTCCATCTTTGGAATTGCTACTGCTTGCCCGGGAGCTGTGTGGCTGCCCCGGAGCAGCAGAATTCACTCCTCTGCTGGGATCCTGCTCTTTCATTCAGTGCAGAACAGGCTGTGCAAGGTGATGGGGACAAAAGGGCCAGGACACGCTGATGGCACGAGATAAAGCCACTCCTGGGCATTGAAAAGCAAACAGCCCCAGTCTTCTATTTTCAAATCAACTTGGGGTTTGGTTGTTTTGTTGGTTTTTTTCCCCTTTCTTCCTCCTTGGGTAGAATTTCATGACTTACAAATGAGTTTCATATTTTACTCCCAGCCCTCTTTATCACGTAGAGGGAGAGTTTCAGGCTGCAGAATTCACTCTGCAGCACTGGGGATGTGCTTTGGGCTCAGGGGAGAGGAAACGTGGAACCCTTTGGGACCCTCAGCAGGAGAAGCTTCTGTGCTTGAGCCATCGAGGCATCGTTGCTGCGGCCTTGGTGAGGTGGGGTTGTGCAAAGCAGGGTCCCAAAAATCTGGGAAAAACGTCATCCCAGATGCTGGAGAGAATGTTCCTGTGCAGGCCTTTCCATGGGAATTAACTGAGGACAAGCTGTTGAGGAATTAATTGGGAATAATCCCTGGAAGGACACAGCAGCGTGTTTGGTGCGAAAACCAGGATGAACAGGCAAGGTCTTACCCCACAGTGCAAATGTGTGGGTTCCCACCAAGGGAATGTTGACCTGAGCTTCCCAAACTTTATCTCTTCTGAGAAAGTGGTGGGAAGGAGAGGAATGTCCAGGGGGATGGAGTGAAACCACAAAGGGGAAGATAAGGGCTGTGAGTCTGCCTTGCTCTCGTGTTCCTGTCATCTCCTACAGCTTCACCCTTCAATCAGACTGGGTATTTTTTCCCTTTTGGAGCTGGAGTTGAGTTTTTGTGGGGTGTCTATGATCCATCCTCTGCCACATGGCAAGTTTCAGACAGATTTAGTTGTTAGATCTGGTAGACGTGGTGTAAATGTTTATGCTCTAACTGAATCACTGTAAAAATAACTGCTGCCTGCTTTTGCAGTGTTGGGAGAGTCCCGAGCCGGGGGTTTTATTTAGACCCAAAGTAAACTTGGGGGATGCTTTAAAGGTTCCTGTCCTACCTCCGAGTGTTGTGTAGCTTTGTAAGGAGGAGCCTTGCACAGCAGGATGGTGGTTAAGGCATCTTTTTCACTTTCTCATTTATTAAGAAATGCTGGAGCTGTACAGAAATTTGGCATCTTTAAGAAAAGCTGTTCTGGTGGCCTTGGGTGGCTCTGTTCAGGGCAGGGTGGCACAAAGCCTGTGCAGGACAGAGCTGGGAAACAAAAGGATGTTGGGATGGGCACAAACCTGAGTGCAGAGGGCTCAGGTGAGGAGAGGAACAGGCTGCAGGCAGATTTGAGCTGGAATTTGGTGCCGCGATGCCGAGTGCTGGGGCAGCTGCTCCCACCTGCTGGAAAACACCAATTCCATCATTTCCATGGAAGAGCTGGGGGGTTTGCTGCTGCTCTCTGCTGTTTCATCACTTTGTGCTGGTCCTCCCTGGCTGCTCCCAGGCCCTGGTCTGGAGGGTGGAGGTGCAGGGAGGGGAAAGGCTGCACCCTGGAGTGCCTGCTCTGCACGTAGCTGCTCCTGGAGCTGTATTGCCACACTCTCTGCCCACGCCGTGCAATCCCTGCTGCAGGAACAGCCCGGGACAAGCACCGCTCCCGGGACCTCCGGAAAAGCTGGGAGTTCTCCTGAGTTCTTCCCAGGTGTGGAGCGGAGGGCCCGGGATGGTTGTGTGGGACAAGGTGGGGAGGGATTGGCTTGTTGGGGACCTTTCTGCCCTTCCAGAGCCGCTGGCAGAGCTGGCACGGGCTGTGCCCAGAGGGAAGGTGACTCGGAGGTTGCTGAGCTGTGCAGAGCCGAGGCAGGTCCTGACGGACTTTTGGATGGACAGAGTGCCTTGGATCAGTTCTGCTCGGCTCGCAGAGGTGCCAGGGTGACTCTGGAGCGGTGTCCAGCAGGCAGCAGCGCCTGTGCGCGGGCCAGGTGACACTTTTGGGTGGCCTTGGTGGCTCTGCTGTGCTTCCCGACACCACTAGGTGCCTCCCGGCCTTTGCTCTGCTGGGAGAGGCTCAGGAGCCCCCGCTGCTCCCTCGGGCTGCTCCAGCAGCCCTGGGGCCGGGGCACGGCGCTGGTTTTTGGTTATTTTGGATGTGGCACTGCTGTAGCTTCGCTTTTCGCACAGCTGGGCCTTCGCCCCTAAGGTGGGGGAGCGTGGGGCTGTTTAAGGCAGAGCTGTCAGGGAGTATTGAGGGTGTAACGAGCCTGAACTTTGGGGTGTACATGGATTTTATGGGATGTAAACTCACATTCTGGGGGTCCCTTTGTGCCTGACTCTGTCACTACTGTCACACTGCCTGTGCCTGCCACAGGAATGGACATGCTCTGAGTGATTTTTGTATTTGCTCTGTTTGTTCCTGGCTCATAGGGATTTGAGCCCTTGGTTTGGGGCTGACAAAAAATAATCACCATCAAATCTGTGGGGTGAGGGAGCTTCTTCCCGTTTTCAGTGGTTGTGACAACAGCAGGTTGAGGTGGTGGCAGGGCAGGGTGATGGGTGAGGAGTGTCACCTCTCCAGCTGTCACCTCTCTGCTGGGACCAGCTTTGGGCAGGACTGAGGAAAACCCCAGGATAGGACACGACCCTCTGTGGTAGCTCTAGATATGAAAAAAGAGAAATGGCAAATCCTTGTAAATAATCCCAGTGTGAAATTTCTGCCCCTCCAAGCCCCGGTGTCCAAACCTGGGCTCATGGAGCTCTCACCTGAGAGTCCCACTGGCCCTTTTGGCTGCTGAATAACCAGGACCAAACACCAGCATGAAGATGCCTCTGACTCTGTGACAGAAACATTTGAAAAATCTGATTCTGGGGGTTTTTTGTTGCTGTTTTTCTTCCCCCCAACGATTTGTCCTGGGTACAGCACGTCCTGCCCAGAGCCTCACGTTGAAACTCCGGGCGGTGGTACAGAGTTGAACATGTTCACATCTTTCACCCTCCACTTTTCTGCTGCTCTGTTTTACCAGGCCAGCCAGCTTTTTGACAGCCATCCAGTTTTATTAGTGCAGAAACCAAAATCCCACCTCCTTTGGCTTGCAAACAACCTCCTGATTGATGCCTGGGAGCAGAATAAATTTGTGTGAGTCTGCTGGGCCCCGTGCAAGCCCGCCTCAGAAGAAAAGAAAAACAGACATTTTGGAAATGCCTGGGACTTCTAAGAGCACAAAAAAATAATAGTTAAAAAATAAATAAATTGAAAAGCTTCTTGCTGCTTTACCTTTGGCCTACGGGGTGTCCTTGGTTGCAGTTTGGGGGAACTGGGATGCAGAGAAGCAAATCGGGATCGATAGGACCTGGGTCAGAAAGCACTGGAAAAGGAACCAGGTGCCTCCTGGCTTGTGTGAAATCCAGCTTTAATTGCTGTTTTCACCAAGCTGCAGGGCTGAATCAGGCCTGGGCTGGCTGGCAGTGGTCAGTGTGGGAGCACAGCAGTGCCCAGTCCCATCCCAGTGCCGGCCACTCTGGCTGCTGGGAGAGGGACCGGCCTTTGGGGCCCTGAAACAGAACTAAAAAATGGCTTTGTCTGCTGGGCTTTGTCCTTTTCCTTTCTTAAATAGTGAATGCTCCTTGCTCTCCCTTTGCCAAACATTAAATTCCCTTAAATTTTGAGGCTGGAGACTTTTCAAACTTTCCTGTTGCACTTGAGGCATTTTCCAGAGGACCATTATTTTCACACAAAGTATCGCTCCTTCTGAAACTCAGCCCCATTTATAATCCCTTTACTTGAGCCCTGCAAATTGCCAGTCACTTTTAAATAGCGATATTAGTCTGAGGCTCTCTCCTTTTATTTATTGCTTTGATGAAAGAGATGGTGTCAGGAGTGGAAAATGAGTGGAGGCAGAGGAGGGAAATGGGAGAAATTAAGGCAAGGAGTTGGAAAAGGGAACAAAGAAATCGATTAAACGCTTTTTTTTTTTTGCTCCTGTATCTTTCCTGAGGATGATTATGTTTCGCTGGAAAACATCCCCTTCATTCAGAGTGTTAATATTTAATTAGTTGCTGATCATTGAGTGCTTATTGTGGTTGCTAATTTGGCTGGGAAACGCTGCAAATGCTGCTCTCATGGGCTGCTGGGAACAGAAGTAGGTTAACAGGGCAGGTATTTCTGTGCCTCGCTGCCTCGTCTTCCTTGCCCCCAAACTTCCAAGGAAACTTCTTGCTGTGTCTGCTTAGAGCGATGCAAAGGCCGCGGGAACGTCTTCCCAAAATCCCAAATGAGAGTCTGGGAAGCAGCAAATCCGCAGTGAAGGGCTCAGCCTTTTTGCCCTAACGTAACATTCGTGAGTGTGAAGTGCTGAAAACTCATTTTCATCGTTTGGGCATGTGATATAAAGCCTCAGGATCTGAAATATTACAGTCACCATGGCTACCAGTGACTTATCTGAGGGAGTTTGACTTTTGTTTTGATTTTAAGTGTCTTAATTGTAGTTTAAAAATCAGAATCTAAATGTGTTTTTTTACTTAGGCATGAAACTAAAGGCATTAAATGATTTGCATTATTAAAATATCTATAATGCTGCCTGTCAAAGGTTCTTAAAGAAGGTCCTTAATATTCATACCTTATGTTCTAAATAAAGTTACTCTCCAGCTTCATGGGAGTTGTGCTTCTCTCACCACAAAAAATTCCTTGCAGGTGCCTCGCTGGCTATTTTGCAACCCCAACCCTTTTGTTTAGCCTTGGAAAAGCTGTGCCACTCCATGCCTGGTGCTTGGGAACACAAACACACCAATTCTGCTGCTTTTCCTCCTTCCCCTCCTGTCCCCCAGCCGTTCCCCGCGGGGTCCCACCTCTGGAGCTGGTGTTTATGGAAGAGTTTGGCTGCTGGAAGTTTGCCCTGCTCAGGAATCCTGCCAAACCCCCTCGAGTTCCTCCCGGATGAAAAATCACCGAGCACCACCTGCCCAAAAAGTGGGAGAACGTTGGGATGCTGAGCTGGGATGGAGAGCACCAAACTGCCCCTCCTTCCATGCAGTAAAAGAAGAGGAGGAACACGACAGACAGTGGTGCAGCCAAAGATTTTTCTCCCTTAATTCAATCACTAAAATGTTACAATCTGTCCTGCTCTAATTCTCTCCACTTGTACTTGTGCAGTGGTTGCAAACATGCTGAAATATGAACTCATGCTTGGTAAGCCTTTAATTCCAGCTTTGATGTTTTTAATCATCAGTACAGATTTGGTAAAAATGATTCATTAGCTTGAAACGCATCTTGGATTCCACGTGACGCTGTGGGGAACGGAGGAGGCAGCGCCAGGGGCCGCTTGTTCTTGGGATGTTCTTTGTGCCTGGGCTGATTCTTGAAGTGTGGCCCTCAACATCTCAGCTTTAGAGGCCTCTTGGGTGTCCAGATGTCCTCTCTGCATCTGGTTTTGGTCAAAACCCGAGCGTTCCTTGCTCAGAAATGTGTGAGCAGAGCCCGTGGTCGGTGAGCTCGGGCCGGCTCCTCTCTGGGTGCAGCAGCAGCAGGAGGATTTCTGGCCTTGTTTGCCTTCCCTGCCTTCCCTGCCTGCTGTCTGGCTGGAACCACTCCCTTAACCCTTGCTGGGACATCTCCACACCCTCCCTGAGTGCCAGGGCTCAGGTGGGGTTGGTTTCCCCCGCGCTGAGCTCTACCCCGCAGTGACCAGAGAGGATTGAAAGCAATCTGGCTCCAGAGCAGTGGCTCGCAGGCAAATCCTCAATCCCATTACTTGTTCCCTGGCAGTCCCTGGGTGGACCTGGGGTACCAGGGATGTTATCAGAGCCTCTGAGGCTGCTGCCCAAAAGGCATCGCCCCTCTGGCTCAGCGTGGCTCTCGGATTCCAGCTGCCCCCGCCGTGTGTGCCGTGGACATAAAGGTCCCTTTCACAGCTGTTTCCATATGGGAAGTGGGATTCCTGTTCCTGTAAAGCCACCTTTATGCCAGTGCAGCCATGTGAGAGGCCCTGATGGTGTGGAGATGTCGGGATCCCCCGTGGGATGTCGGTGTGGGTGTGGGTGTGAGTTTTGTGTTCCGCGTTTTTCTGATGGATAAATTCGGGTGCAGCCACAGGCATGAGCCTGCTCCACGCTGAGGTGCTGAAGGACTCTCTGGCCACAGAAACCCCCACGAAACTCCAGCTTTTTGAGGACAGAGACGAGCATCCCAAGGAAAATTCCAGAAGCTTTCCAGCCCTGCCTCCCTCCGAAAGGGAAGGAGCGGAACAAACACTTTCTCCCTGTTGTGCTGAAAGGCTTTTATCTCCCGGGCACGTTCTGAGCTGCCAGGAGGAGATGCAACTCTTCCCAAGTTTTGTCTTCCAGGCTGTTCTGCTGTAACAAATTGTTAAGCAACAAGTACACGGCATTTGGAGATCTGGGATGAGATACGGACAGCCTCACAAAGGCACTCTCAGATGTTCAAGGCTTCCTTTTGTGCTCAGGGGGGGTTTTTATATATTTATTTTTTGCTCTCTGACATCCAACTGCTGCTCCTCTTCTCCCTCCGTTCCTGGCGCTGGAGTGGGAGCCAAGGCCATGGATTCAGGCGTGCTCCCATGTCCAGCCAAGCCTGCCCTTATCACAAATCCCTTTTTTCTCCCCGCAGAGCAAACACTGCTTGGTGCTGTTCTCTCACCTCTCCTCCTCCCCCTTTGTTTTCTGTAAATCCCTTACTTGATTTCTCATGCTTTGTGTGGATTTTGTTTTGTTTCCACCTTATTTTTCTGGATTTTGTTTTGTTTCCAGCTTATTTTTTTCTCCTTAAAATCTTTTTGGGTTTTTTTTCTGGACATTAGTGATGCTTTTCTTTTGTTTTGCCTTTTTTTCCCTCCTCAGGGTATTGTGTAATCATTGCATCCTTTTATTCTATCCCTGTAAATAGATAAAGGAACCAGTACAGGGAGTTTTTCCTGGAGGAGCTGTTCCATTACCTGTTGAAATGAATCCTACATCCAAACACCTTTATTCCACATAGATGGACCAACCCATCCTGAGCTAATCCTGTAAAAGTGAATTGAGGAAAAGGAAAAGAGAGGAATATTTGTGCAGGTGATGCTCGTTGTTTGAATCTGTGGATCCGGGGACAGCATTCCCATAGGGATGGACCCCGAGGCTGGAAAGAGGAATGTTTGAAATCAGTTCAAAAGAAGGCACTGGGGAAAGTTCCCATGAGGAGGCTCCTGCAGGAGATGGAGTCTGATGAAGTCACAACGAACTCTGGAATTGCCAATCCCGCCGGATCTGTCCCTGTGGATTTTACCTGCCCAGCTGGAGCAGAGTGGCTTTGCTGGGTGCCTGATGCTGTGTCCAGAGGGAACATCCCTTCCTTGCTGCTGCTGGATGTTTCCTCCTTCCTGCCCCAGCAAATCCAGGTTCCAGAGAGCCGAGGGAGCGGGGTTTGACGTGGTGAGAATCCGCGCCTCGCTCCCTCCGATCTCTTCCCTCTTTCTCCTCGGGAAGAGCCAGAGTGGACAGACGTTTCTTGGCTTGCAGAGTGTGGATAACGGTCCTGTCAGCAACTGCCTCTTTGCTAATCCTTTTTATTCCAGCAAGGAATACTCCACGCTCTGCTCTGGGGCTCTTTAGAGTGCTTTGATTTTAGGGTGGGGATTTCAGACCACCCTGACCCAGCTGAGCACCACCAGCCATCCCAGTCGGGGCTCCGATGGATTTTGAGGTGCATTCCCAAGCCTGAGGAGCTTGAGCCAGCCTGCCAAGGTTTGCTTTGTGCATCCCAGCGAGCTCCAGAGCCGCCCTCCCAGTGCTCTGATGGACATCCCAGATTTCCCCTCGCTCCCTCTCCCTAAAGCTTGCAGGAAATTGCAATCCGATAGGAGCGAGCCGTGTCCATTGTTCCTCATTGTTTGAGGATTGTTTACATCCCCTTTTTTGTTATCCCATCTCCCTGACTCTTCCCTGACCTCGCCGGCTCGTTTGGTCCATTGTGTGTGGCTGTTGTTGTTCCAGGGAGTTCTGAGGGAGGAGGGTTGGAGCAAACCCTGGGATTACTCAACCCCAGCCTACTCCTTTTTGGCTTCGTTGCTTTATTCCACCTAAATAATAATAATAATAATGGTGATGATAATTCCTTCTAAGTGCTGTCCTAAGTGCACTCTCCCACTGTGGATTTGGGAGCAACTCACGCAGCTTCCCAGACTCGGGATAATCTCCTTGGGGTTTTTTTATGTCACGTTTCCATAAAACATTCCTCAAAAACGCAGAGACCCAGGAGCAGGATGCTCCTGGAAGCATCAGCCCCATCCTGAATATTGATCCCTGCGTTTTCTGCCCAGGAGGGTGCAGGATCTTGATCCTGAAAAGTCGGTCAGAGCTGGATTAAATTTGCAAATGAGTTTGGGATTTCCCACGAGTGGGCTCAGGGAATCTTGCAGTTGGTTCTGGAGTTCTCTCCAGAGCATCCCCCGGCCTGTTCCCCTGGAGCAGGGATCCTGCTGCCTGCGAACGCAGCGTTCCCACTGACGAGTGCATCTGAGGCCAGGCAGATCCCGGGATGATGCTGGGGAACACGTGTGAGAGGCATTGGGAGAAGCAAGGAAATGTTTACGCTGGGAGGGGACTGTTGACAGTGCAGTTCAAACAGCTGACGTTATTCAGGGCAGCCAGTGCCGTGCAATATTTTGCTTTTTGCTCCTCTCCTGGGGGTCAGGCAGAAGGGAAGGATCAAATGGGGCTGGCAGGGCTGTCCTTGGCCGGAGCAGGGAATCCAGCAGCTGCAGGCAGGAAGGTGGTGAGGAGAAGCAGCAAGTGGGACTCGGTGTCGTGGTTGAAGTCGAGGTCGGGGTGGCCTCAGGGGTAGCTCAGTGTGGGGACACCAACATTCCTTGGAGACTGTGGCCCCAGGAGATGTTTGGGTGGTGTCTGGAGCCCCGTGTGTGCTGCAGGGTTGTCAGCAGTGCCAGAGGAGAACTGAAAAATGTGGAAGTGTTTTGTGCTGGGAGAAGGGAACACGAGGTGCTGATGTGCTGGGCGGCTGTTGAGCTGGGACTTGGCTTTCCCACTGGTTCCAGTGGCTGTGTCTCCCCATCTGGCTGGGTGGGTATCTGACATTCTGTTTTCATTTCAAACCAGCCTGTCTCTCTTGTTCTGTTTTTAGCATGGCTGACAAGAACAGCACCCTGAAATGCACGTTCTCTGCTCCTGGCCACAGCACCACGCTGCTGCAGGGACTGGCCTCGCTCCGAGCTCAGGCTCAGCTGCTTGATGTCATCCTCACTATAAATAATGAAGTGTTTCAGGTTCATAAAGTTGTCTTGGCTGCCTGCAGTGACTATTTCAGGTGAGAATCTGATAGGGAAGCAGGCATTTTTACCATTCCCATGGGTTTGCTGTCTCCCATCCTCCCCCATCCCAGCCTCCTCACCACACCCCACAAGTCCCACCCCACAGAAGCCTTTGGAGGTCTGGTTTGCTCCACAGATGTCCTGCAGGCAGGTTGAGGTTCAGGATCAGTCCCTTTGCACTCAGATTTGTTCAGCTACAGCTGCTGGGCCAGGACAGGAGTCCAAACCCAGGTTTTGAACCCATCTGGGCAGGTGTTGGTGCTGCTTTTTCTCTGGAGCCACTTGAGCTGACTCGTCTGTGGCTGTGAGGGCTCCAAAATGAGACATCCCATCCTAGTGTTCTCTGTAACCACCTCCGATGTGTCTGTAGTGCTCCCTGCTCTGGGGCTGAGAGCACCGAGGTCCCTGTGTGCGCCCCAGATCCCAGAAGATCCGGGAGAACAGTCCCAGCTGGTGTGGGTTGAAAACCGAAGCACCGCGAGGCGTTTCCGCGGCCAAATTAATGCAGAGGGAGCCAACTGCAGGGCAGGGAATTCAGTCCTGAGTGACAACAGGTGTTTGTCCATCTTGCTTCTGTCACAGAATCACGGAATTGTGGTTGAGGTTGAGGTTGGAAAAGACCTTCAGGGTTGAGTCCAACCTTGTCCCCAGCCCAGAGCTCTGAGTGCCACCTCCAGCCCTTCCTTGGACACCTCCAGGGATGGGGACTCCAAACCTCACTGGGCAGCCCCTGCCAATGTCTAATCACCCTTTCCATGAGGAAATTCCTGCTGATGTCCAACCTGAGCCTCCCCTGGCCCAGCTCGAGGCTGTTCTCTCTTGTCCTGTTGTCCCCTGGGAGCAGAGCCCGACCCCCCTGGCTGCCCCCTCCTGTCAGGGAGTGGTGCAGAGCCACAAGGGCCCCCTGAGCCCCCTTTGCTCCAGGCGGAGCCCCTTTCCCAGCTGCCTCAGCCGCTCCTCAGGACTGACTCTCTCTGTCAAACTCTTTTGGAATGGCTCTGACTGGGAATGGTTTTGAGTCTGGGATATTTTGGGGCAGCACCAGTGGCAGTGAGGGTCATGCTGGAGACACGGGGTGCAGGGAAGGCTCAAACCCATCGAGAGCTCGAGCTGGGAGTTGTTCCAGGCAGTGGAAGAGGTGGAAAAGGGGCTGTTGATGGGATTTGCAGTCCCTTGATTTGTAGGTCCCTCCCAGCAGGTGAACAAGACCAAGGGGCTTCCCCAGCATCTCTCTGGTGTCCCTTTGCCCATTCCTCAGCTGCTCTGAGTTCACACACATTTTCCAGGCTGTTCCCTCCTCTCTCCCTGTGGTAACACAAACCTTCCAGGCTTATCACTCTCCTGAGCAGGCACACAATTCCTGCTGGAGCTGCTCTCCCCCCAGATGCTAACGGCGCTGTTTTATTCCTCACTGCTGGGTGCAGGGCTGCTGCCAGGGTGGTTTCTCTGTCGAAATCTAATTGCTGAGTAGGTTCCTTGTTAGAACTTCAGTGGTGCTAAAGAAGGTTGTCCTGGGGAACAATGGCAGAATAATCCAGCTTTTGGAAACACTCTGGGTTTTTTTTTTTCTGCAGGAAGGGGGAGGGAAAAGAGCGAAATTGAGGCATTTATGTAATCAGCATTTTAGAACCATAACACTTTTCGAAGGGACTTGCATTCTAGTTGATGATTTGTCTTCAGCATGGCAACAATAACTGCTTTCCTCTCCCTGCTCAGCTGGTGCAGGAGCACACACGTGGCCGGGTGTCCTCTGGGGCGAGGGATCAGGGCTGGGACAGGGGATATGCAGGGATTTGAGCAGAATGCTCTCATCTGCTGCACGGACAAATAATTGGGAACAGTGTTCCTGGTCACTCGGTTACAGCAGGCTGATTTCACATGCAGATATTTCCTTATTTAGGTCATTTAGGATTTCTTGGGTTTATGCTGGACGGCAGCAGGTTTTCTAGCCTGGTTTGGACAGGAAACTTGGAACTCCTGTCTTTTGACAGTGTTCCCAAGATATTCCTTTATTCCAGTGTCGATGCAGGGTCTGGTCAGCATTTTTTCGGCCTGACTCGCACCTTGGAGCCGGCGCAGGCAGCTCTGGTGACACCACGGATTTACCTTTCCCATGGAAAAGAGCAGGTTACTGATGGTGGAAAAAACCAGCCCAAAATGTGCAGTTTTAAGATGTTTTGTGTGACAGTTCATGGCCTTGCTGGGACGTGTGTGCAGTGGCAGGGACTGGTGACACCCTGTGCCACTCCCTGTCACCTGCTCTGACTCTGCCTGACCCACAACTGCTCTGCTGCTGCTCCTGGAACACCACGGGGTGCAACCCTTTGCCCCCGAGCCACCCCTGGGTAACAAACCCCGCTGGAAGGGGCTGGAAATGGCCCAAACCCCAAAAGTGCAGCCCCATCCCCATCCTGCCCCCGGCGCTGGGAGCTGCCTCAGCCCTCGGCGTGGAATGTGCTTCCTGTGGAATTTAGGAGCCTCCCGGGGAGGTGATCCAGGGCCTGAGCTCTGCGTGGCCTGGGCAAGTGATGTGCTCGCAGCTGTGCTGTAACTGAGCCTTTTTCCCCCGGTTTTTGTTTAATTGCCTGTCAGCCCCCTGCCGTCGGCCTTGCTGGAGGGGCTGCAGCTCCCATTTTTTAAGGTGTTGGGAAGGAGCCTTGGAGGGGAGGTTCTGCTGGAAGACCAGAGCTGTTTGTAAGATGTGTTGCACCTGCAATTTTTGAGCCATTTCATGGTTCCCTACGAGGGAGCCGGGTAACAGGTCTGGGCCTAAAGGCTGTGCTGCCAGGAATCACTGACCTCCTGCCACAGGTGTATTCCTTCCTAGTGCTCCCAAATCCTGCAGACCTAAACTTAAAACCCTCCAGGGGACAGCTCCCCATCTCCACTGGTGCAGATCCCGTGGGATCCTTTTTGGTTGAATATCACGGATTCATTGGTGTCCAGAATTCTCCCCTCCCTGCTCTGGTAGCTCTGCCTCTTCTTGGAGCTTTGTCCTGTGGTCTGCTCTTATTCCTGCTGCCAGAGGGATTGAAAAACTTCTCCAATTGCTGAATATTCCTCCTCAGTGCACTGTTTATGCAAGCCTTATGTAAGTCTTTGCACACTCTCATTTCTCCTGGCTCGTAGAGATTTAGCCTTGATTTATTCCCCCCTTTCCCCACCCTGAGAGAATCAGAGTGTGAAATAAAATCCAATTCTGAGGTGCTGCATCTCTTGCTTAAAGGGGGGGTTTTTGTTTGTGTTCTGACCTGCAGGGCGATGTTCACGGGCGGGATGAGAGAAGCCAGCCAGGATGTGATCGAGCTCAAGGGCGTGTCTGCCAAGGGCCTGAAGCACATCATCGACTTCGCCTACAGCGCCGAGGTGACGCTGGACCTCGACTGCATCCAGGACGTGCTGGGAGCCGCCGTCTTCCTGCAGATGGTGCCGGTGGTGGAGCTGTGCGAGGAGTTCCTCAAGTCTGCCATGAGCGTGGAGACCTGCCTCAACATCGGCCAGATGGCCACCACCTTCAGCCTCGCCTCCCTCAAGGAGTCCGTGGACGCCTTCACCTTCAGGCACTTCCTGCAGATCTCCGAGGAGGAGGATTTCCTCCACCTGCCCCTGGAGCGCTTGGTGTTCTTCCTGCAGAGCAACAAGCTGAAGAGCTGCAGCGAGATCGAGCTGTTCCGCGCGGCCGTGCGCTGGCTGCAGTTCGACCCCGCGCGCCGCGCCAGCGCCAGCCGGGTGCTCTGCCACATCCGCTTCCCGCTCATGAAGTCCTCGGAGCTGGTGGACAGCGTGCAGACCCTGGACATCATGGTGGAGGACGTGCTGTGCCGCCAGTACCTGCTGGAGGCCTTCAACTACCAGATCCTGCCCTTCCGGCAGCACGAGATGCAGTCCCCGCGCACGGCCATCCGCTCGGACGTGCTGTCCCTGGTCACCTTCGGCGGCACGCCCTACACCGACAACGACCGCACGGTCAGCGCCAAGGTGTTCTGCCTGCCCCACGCCGGCGGCCGCCAGTTCCGCGAGCTCACCGAGATGGAGGTGGGCAGCAGCCACTCGTGCGTGGCCGTGCTGGACAACTTCGTGTACCTGGTGGGGGGGCAGCAGCTGCAGTACCGCAGCGGGGAGGGCGCCGTGGACGTGTCCTACCGCTACGACCCCCACCTCAACCAGTGGCTGCGCATCCAGGCCATGCAGGAGAGCAGGATCCAGTTCCAGCTCAACGTGCTGCGGGGCATGGTGTACGCCACGGGCGGCCGCAACCGCTCGGGCAGCCTGGCCTCGGTGGAGAAGTACTGCCCCAAGGACAACGAGTGGACCTACGTGTGCTCCCTGAAGCGCAGGACGTGGGGCCACGCCGGGGCCACGGTGGGGGACAAGCTGTACATCTCGGGGGGCTACGGCATTTCCGTGGAGGACAAGAAGGCGCTGCACTGCTACGACCCCGCCGCCGACCAGTGGGAGTTCAAGACTCCCATGAACGAGCCCAGGGTGCTGCACGCCATGGTCAGCGCCAACAGCAGGATTTACGCCCTGGGAGGCCGCATGGACCACGTGGACCGGTGCTTCGACGTGCTGGCCGTGGAGTATTACGTGCCCGAGACGGACCAGTGGACCACGGTGAGCCCGATGCGCGCGGGGCAGTCGGAGGCCGGCTGCTGCCTGCTGGAAAAAAAGATTTACATCGTGGGGGGCTACAACTGGCACCTGAACAACGTGACCAGCATCGTGCAGGTCTACAACACAGAGACCGATGAGTGGGAGAGGGACTTGCACTTCCCAGAGTCTTTTGCTGGCATTGCCTGTGCCCCCATCATCCTCCCGCAGGTGACGAGCCCGAGGTGACTCCGGGGTGCTCCGGGGGTTTGGGAGAGGGAGGACAGAAAGCAGCTCCAGTTCCCTCCTCCACAAAGTCCCTCCTCCTGCTGGGGAGTCCTGGCAAGCGAGTTCCATCAGCAGCACCCATCAGCCAGGCAGACTGAACAGATGTTACAGCTGGGAGAAGCTTTTCTCTCCTCTCTCTCTCTTTTTTTTCCTTTTTTTTTTTTGTGGGGGGTGCATTTTGCCAACTTTTGGTATTTTTACCGGCGTTACACACTGCAAACATTGGCAGCTCAGGAGTCACTCAGCACTGGGGTCTTGTTTCCAAGAGATCAGGTAGGGGTTTTTTTATCAATAGCTCCAAAAGTAAAAATCATTGTGCGTTGCTTTGTTGCTTTTTTAGCAGAAAAACAAAAAAAAAAAAAACCAAAACCTGTGTAACACACTGACCTCCAGCAGCAATAAAGGGACAGTGGGAGCTACAAGAGCTCAGGTGCTTGGATTGTGAAAGCACATCCCTGTTTTTCAAAGGTGACTTTTCCTTTTTTTCCTCCCTGAAAAAGGGAATATTTATCCCTGCACACCTCTGGTCTTCACTGCTTGGATCACACTGCAACTCCTCGCCCCCTCCAGCTCCTCTAGTGCAGGAATTCTTCCTTAATTGGGGCGTGCAGAGTTTGCAGCACTAAAGCCATGGTGAAAGCTTGATTATATATAAACAGACATGATTATTTGGGTTTAGAAGTGCCAAAAATTTGGCTGCCCTGGCAATAAGAGCTCTGCAGTCGTCCATCAGTGAAGCCAAGAGCTCCTGCAGTTTCTGGGTCAGGATTTTCACCTTTCCCATCCCCACCAACACCTGCATCCCAACTCTTCCTCCAGTAAAGGAGGTGGGTGCTACTCCTTCAGCAGCTGGGAGGATTTCTTCCTTGCCATGGGAATGAGCTACTTGGCATCCCAAAATGATGGGAGTCCCAGTGGAATGTGGTTTTGTTGTTGTGGTGGTATTTTCAATTAAGAGATTGGTTTAAGATGGCTCTGTCATTTTTGTCAAATCTTCACTGCACTGAACACTTCCTGAACTTTCCTTCCCTCCAAGCCATTTTCCCATATTTAATTTGATGAGTGAATTGAAAAATCCGTGCTTTTATCAGGAATTCCGTTTCCAAGGGCTTTGTTTTGTATCTGTGTCAGCTTGATTTGGATGCACACGGTCTCCTTTTGTAGAGAAACTGTTGCATTCTGCTGTGAAATAAATCCTGGGCTGCAACCTTCAGTGACAACTCCTAAAATCTGGTGTGCTGGTGAATCCTTGAGAGGTCTGTGTAAAGCATGAACTCCACACCTCAGAGATTTTATGGAATTCATGGAGTCAGAGCACCTTTGGGTGCAATACAGGCGCCCGCATTCTGAATTTCAGATAAAAGTGATGCAGGATTCCGCCTGTTCCTCTCCATTTGCTGGTTTGCCAATAATAAGTGGATGAAAAGGAGATGTTGCTGTATGGAATGCTGGAGTTGGAGGGCTCTCAGGCAGTTAATTGACTCCTTGCTCTGTTCCTTTGACCTGGCCTGGCTGCCAGAAACGCCCGGGACGGGCTTGGCAGAGACAGGAGATGCTGAGAGGATGAACTGGAACTCAGTTCAAGCTTCACAGTTACAAAATAATGGATTTTCCTTGTGAAATGCTTCCACATGTTTATAAAAATGGTACTTTCTCAGGCTGGTAACAGATGGAGGTGTTCCTCACTCTCCTGCTTGCAGGATCTGCTTAATCCTCGTCCGAGGGTGTCGTTCCTTCAGCAGCAGCTCCCAGGTGGCAGAGAGGGGGTTTAGATGGGGTATTCAGGATAAATCCTTCCCTGTGAGGGTGGGCAGGCCCTGGAACAGCTTCCCAAAGCAGCTGTGGCAGCCCCTGGATCCCTGGAAGTGCCCAAGGCCAGGTTGGAGCCTTCTGGGACAGTGGAAGGTGTCCCCACGCAGGGGTCGCGCTGGGTGGGCTTTAAGGTCCCTCCCAACCCAAACCCTCTGGGATTCCATGATTCTACAACACTTAAATATTCTTCCCTGATCTTTTTTAAATTCCCCCCCCCCCCCCCCCCAAGAGGGTTCCTGTGGCAGCAGTGGATGCTTTGGGTGATCTCTAACCCCTGAGTTTTTGTGGATGTGCAGCCGTGGTTCCCACCCCACACACGCCTGGAGATCCTTGTGGAGACCATCCCTGGAATCTCTTCTGGAGAAAACCAAGCTTTGTTTTTCCCTTCAAGCTTCTCAGGTAGGTGTGTGTGTGCTGGGGGCAGGGGGGAAAGAGGAGAATCCTTGAAAACCATGGAAAAGCATGTTTTGTCTCACTTTTAAGGTCAACCTTGCAAAAATAAATGTAATCCAGGTATTCATTCCTGTTGGAAGTGTGGCTTTGCAGACAGGAGGATGCACAAAGCCCTTCTGGAATTGTATTTATTAAACAGCTGCTTGCCATGAAGCAAAACTAACCTGGGAATCCCATTCCCATTCCCATTCCCTGCCACTGCAGAGCAGGAGCTGGGAAAGAATCTGGAAATCTCTGGATCACAGCACCCCAGCTCTTTGTTGCTGGAATGTTCTTTTTATAGCAATGTAAATAATTATTTTTCATCAAGCGAGCTGGAAATGTTCTGGCCGCTCTAAATTTAGCAGAGACTCAAATATTTGTGGACCATAAATATTTTGGATCATAAATTTTGCTTGACCCCTGTGCAGGGATGGAGTTGTGGCTCTGGGCTGTGCTGGGCACAACCTGTCTGATATTCTGACAACAAATGGGTTTGGTGCTTTTGGTGGATTCAACAACTGATGGTTTCAGGAGGGTTTTCCCATAAATGTGGATGGGATTGTGTGAAGATGCTCCACATGGAAAGGAGGTGGGCTGGGCTCCTCTTTTCCTCAGGAATGAGCAAAGCCAGATAAATGTTTGATTTCACTCCGAGTCGTTTATGGGTCTTGGAGCAGCCGTAAAAATTCTGGGGGTGAATTGGGTAAATTTGGAGATGCCCCTGAGCAGATGGGGAGCAGGAGAAGCTGGAGCATCGTTAGCACAGAGTCTGTGTGTCCCTCCAGAGACTCCTGTCAGGGCTGGGATAATAATTCCTGTCTCCTCTGATGTTTTATGGGCCTGAAATTGTGCTTAAAACTATAAAGGCAGCCCTGGGAGTCTTGGCAGGGTGGAGAGCAGCAAGAGATTGGGAATGTCTGCATCCTATTAATGGTGTCACTGACCCTTTTCCAGAGGGTCTGCCTGCTCCCAATCCCACTGTCACTTCTCCCTATCCCAGAACCTGGATAATTCACACGGACGTGGCTGCAGCCCTGGAAGTTTTTAGCAGCAGTGGAAGAATGTCAGTGTCTTTGGTTCAGACAGAAGGAAGACACTCCCAGCAGCTCCCAGTTAGCCTGGTGCTGGTTTCAAGCGCTGCTGTGGAAGCCACATCAAACCCAGGCAGACATTCCCACTTCCACGTCTGTGATAAGGGCTGGAGCTGCTGAAACTCCGCAGACTTTCGGGACATTTATCACAGCAGGATTATTGGAGCCAGACTACTGTCAGGATAAATAAAACATGTTCCCCAGTGCAACTCTAATTATGATTTTTAGCCAGTTGTGTAATGTGCAGAACTTTATTTACAATAAATCTTCCAGTTGCTCGCACAAATGAATGGGATTTCAACACTCGTGGCTGAAGGATCAGGAAAAGTGGATGTGGCTGGAGAAATTCACAGTCTGGGGGTGTTGGCACAGCAGGAGAGGGAGGGAGCAGAGCTGGCTGGTCTGGCCTTCCAAGCAGGGCTCAGCTCTCCTGGATCCCACCTGGGAGCACATAAATATCCCACAGACATCTCCCCTCGAGGTGCTTTGTGCAGAGACAGCTCCCATTCCACTCTGCATGTTAATGGTGAGTGGGCACAGCAGCATCCCACAGCCTCCAGAACTTTTGTTTCTCATTCCCAGCTCCTGGAACAGGCATTTGGCAATTCTCAGTTTAATATCTCAGCTCCAGGGAGAAGTTTCAGCCTTTATTTGTGGGGCAGGTACAATTCCAGCTGCTCCGGCACTGAGGATTCCAGAAAATGAACACAAAATGTGCTTTTCTGCTGGGAAACAGCTGCTGGTTGAGCTGTGCCGCCCGAAATCAGCCTCGGATTGTCAGGAAAAGAGTGGGGACGAAGAGGAGGGCGATGGTGGGGAGCTCCCGGTTATCCCAAGGCCAGGTTGGAGGGGGCTTGGAGCAACCTGGGAAAGTGGAAGGTGCCCCCCTGGATTATCTTTGTCCAACCCAAACCACTCTGGGATTCTCTGGAAGCCGAAAAGCTGCCGGGGCAAAAGTTTTCAGAAGGTTTTATAAGCTGGAGAGAGAAATCAAAGGTTCTTGGCTGGGTCCCTGAGGCTTTGCAGTTGCTGTTTCACACCCAGGCCCCTGTAATTAGCTAGAACTGGTTTATATGGCTTCTCAAGAAATGAAAATCTCTTTTTTTTGGGGTTGTTTGTGCAGGCCACCAGCCCAGCCTGCTGCTGGCTGCCCCTCAGCCCAGCTGGAGCGAGGCCTTTGAAGTCCCTGGGGCTGCACCACATCGGGAGCCCCTAAAGCAGAACGGACCCTTTAATGCATTTAACATTTTTGATGTCTATCATCCAGGTCACAGCGCTTTGAAAACTGCACTACAAATTATTTTCCGTGCGGTGAAGTGATGTTTGTAATCAGGCTGCTGATCTGCGCCTGCCGACAGAGCTGGCAATTATTTAGCTTTACATGCAAAGTTCTTTTTCCCCCCCCTGCTGTGGCCTGGGGTCGTGTTTGAACATGTGATCCTCCTTAGGATGCAGATTGACTCTCTGGCAGGATCAATGCTGGCATTCAGCGCGAGTGCCTTCAGGACAGTGGTTTACAACTGGATTTAGCAGGAATGTTTGAATTTCACGGAGGTTTGGAAGGGAGAAGTTTGCCCCGGGGTGCAGGTAACGTGTCTGGACTGTTCCTTTTTCACGTGTGGGGAGGAGGCTCCTGCTGCCAAAAGCCCGAGCTCAGTGTTCCTTAGGGAGAAAATCAGAGTTTTCCCCATGGAAAAGGGGCAGGATCAGCCCCTGGATGAGCAGAGGTGCCCTCCACGTGTCAGCCCTGAGCGCTGCAGCTCCTGGGATACTCACTGGGGTACGAGCGACCCTGGCAGGAGGTTCAGATGGGATTTTGGGAAGAAATCCCTCTCTGTGAGGGTGGGGAGCGCCTGGAATGGAATTCCCAGAGAAGCCGTGGCTGCCCCATCCCTGGAGGTGTCCAAAGGTTGGATGGGGCTTGGAGCACCCTGGGATGGTGGAAGGTGTCCCTGGGCAAAGGGAGCAGCTCCCAGGAGCCACAAACCAGGAATTCTGTGGAGGCTGCTCAGTCTCCCACTGAAAACTTGACTTCAGTGATGCTCCCACTTCACTGAAATGAGGGAAACTCAGCAGGTGCCCGACTTTATCAGGATTTCATGCAAAAATCACCTGCAACTGCAAAAACCCACCCTGAGTTCTTCTCCACGCTTCCATTTACTTCTTTTTAATACCTTCAGTGAGGGAAAATCGGGCTTTGGACTCGTAGGTGAACGTCTGTCCTAAGGGATGGACACGGCAGAGCTTGGAATTGCGCTGGGATGTGAACCAGGGCAGGATCACAGGGGCGTGGAATGGTTTGGGGTGGCAAGGACTTTAATGACCCTCCCATTCCACCCCTGCCATGGCAGGGACTCCTCCCACTGTCCCAGGCTGCTCCCAGCCCCATCCAGCCTGGCCTTGGACACTTCCAGGGATCCAGGGGCAGCCACAGCTTCTCTGGGCACCCTGTGCCAGGGCCTGCCCACCCTCCCAGGGAACAATTCCTTCCCAATATCCCATCCATCCCTGCCCTCTGGCAGTGGGAGCCATTCCCTGTGTCCTGTCCCTCCAGGCCCTTGGAAATCGTCTCTTTCCATGTTTCTTGTGGCTCCTTCTCTTCCTGGAGTGTCAGGTACATCCTCACCGTTTCCTCACTTTTAGCACCGACTCTGGCAATTCCCACATGGAATTCTCTGCCTCCCATCCCGTTGTATGGAGCTTTCCCAGCTCCCCACGTCCCCCTGCATCCCGGGAATCCTCCCCCATTCCGTGTGGCACAGAGCCAGCCCCGACTCTGGGAAAAGGAGCCGGTAACAGAACCCTCGGCGTGGCTGCCAAAGCCTCCCGGAGCAGCAAAAAGACCCGAGGTGTGGAAATGAGAATTAATTTCTCTCAGCAGTCGCTGTTTGCTTGGCTTTCTGTAATTTTAGAATTTACAGGGAATGGTAAAGGAGCTAAACTGGAAGGGTGACAAGGGAATATTGGTACAGGGAGCTGAGCCAACCTTCTGTGTGAGTGGATTTGCTGGACTCTTGGAGGGGAGAGGGGTTCAGGTGCTTTTATTTGCCCTCTGGAAACAAGGACATCTTAAATTAAAGAAATTTTCGCCAGTTCCAAGTGAAACAAGAGAATGTTTTCCTACTGCAAGCATGGTTTGGAGCCGGGCTCAGAATAACTGGGGACTCTGAGGATATTCTTCTCTGAGGATAATGGGAATGTCAACAGGAACATTAAGTAGGAAGTGTGAAAGATCAAAATCTTTGTGTCTGCAGGCAAAAAAAAAAAAAAAAAGTCAGCTCATTTGTGGATCACAGCAGAGCCTCGTGTGCTGCCCTGGAAGCCCCTCAGCCTCACACCTTCCTGGGGAGGTTCCGAGGCCGTGGAAGGAGCTGGACCTCGCCTGGCAGAGCCGGGGGAAAGGAGGAACCCGGCACCCACCGAAGGCTCTCTGGCCTTCCCCTGGGCACGGCACCGGCTGCAGGGGCTGCAGCCCCCAGCGCACCCCAAAACCCGAGCTTCGAGCGCCTGCGGCGTTCCAGGAGCCGCTCCTGCACAAACGTGGGGTTTGAGAGAAGTTTGTGCTGCAAACCCGGGTGAAACGCGCGGGTTTCAGGAAGCGGGGTCCAGGCTCGCACTGGAATTCGATCTGATAAAGCTGCACAGGGAAACAATAAGAATTAAGGGAGTTTTTTAGGGGAGGAAGCTGCTGCTCCCCCCCCCTTTGCCTCCCTGGCCATCTGCATTCCTTCCCTGCGAACCAGGAGTGGAGATTTCACTGTCTCCCATCTCGGGAGATCCAAAAGGGGAGAATTTATCAAGTTCCATCTCAGGCACTTCATCTTGTGGTGCTGTAGGAGAGGCAGAGTGGCAGCTGGGGCTGGAGATGTTTGATATCACCACCTACGGGATGAAATCCAGGACAACTCCAGCAATTATTTATCATTGTCTCGCTCCTCGAGCAAAAACAATGTGGATAATCAGTATCTCCCTGTTAAATCTTTATGATTTATGTGCTTTTAGCATGACAGGCCAATTTTGCAGGTCATGTGCTGTTCATGTACACAGCCAGAGGGGATTTTAGGGAGAATGGTGTTTATTCCTGGTGGAAAAGGCGAGAAAGGGGTTGGAGTAACATCTGCCAGGAGTGAGGGAGGAAGGGCTGATCTGCCAGGGCCTGGATGAGCCTTTCTGAGATGGTATCTCAGCCCACGTTGTAAACTTGGAGTGCAAGCTGGCAGCCAGGACTGAGGGTAGGACGTGACTTTGTGGCTAATCCCGAGCCCGAAATGAGGATTCATCCGTCCATCAGTGGGATAATTGTAACAGGGGAGGGAAATGCTGAGGAGCGAGTGCTGAAGTGACTGCAGCGGGGCCTGCTGGCTGGGGTGACACTGGGGACCACAGCGGGGCCAGGTTAGGGACTTTCCCAACACGGGGACCAGTTTAGAAAGGAGTTTATTCTGCACAGGCTGCAGAACTTTTCCACAAATCCAGCCCGAGGAGTTTCAAACCTTCACACTACAAGTAAAGAAATCACAGTTCCTTGGCTACAAGTTACCTGATCCTTTATTAATTAATGCTCTCCCTTCCACTGGTTAATCGATTCTCTCTCTTCTCATGTTAATTAGTCCTCAGGCTCAACCTTTCTCTTCATCTGGGTGGGTTTCTCGTGGTTGTGATCCCCCTCTGCCAGAGGCTGTGAATTGGCACCAACCCCTGGCATGACAAAGGGACCGCTGTGACACAGCAGGGGACAAGGGACAGCCAGGTGACAGCGGAGGAGGTGACAACTCAACAGGAAGACTCCCGAGGATGCGATAAAAGCCCAGGTGGTCCTTCTGTGCTTTGAAGCTCCTGTTTCACTGACAGGGCAGGACTCTGTTTCCAACCCCCTTCTCATTATCTGGGAGAATTGTTAATTATTCCTGGCTCTTGATGTAGCAGCATCCACGCCCCTGTGATCCTGCCCTGGTTCACATCCCAGCGCAATTCCAAGCTCTGCCGTGTCCATCCCTTAGGACAGACGTTCACCTACGAGTCCAAAGCCCGATTTTCCCTCACTGAAGGTATTAAAAAGAAGTAAACGGAAGCGTGGAGAAGAACTCAGGGTGGGTTTTTGCAGTTGCAGGTGATTTTTGCATGAAATCCTGATAAAGTCGGGCACCTGCTGAGTTTCCCTCATTTCAGTGAAGTGGGAGCATCACTAAAGTCAAGTTTTCCGGAGGAGACTGAGCAGTCACGACGGAGGGACCGGGACAGGGATGGGGACAGGGACGGGGATGGCGACAGACAGGTACTGGGACCAGGACAGGGATGTGGGCAGGGATCGTGACAAGGACAGGGACAAGGAAGGGAGCAGGGTTGGGNCCTCGTGTGCTGCCCTGGAAGCCCCTCAGCCTCACACCTTCCTGGGGAGGTTCCGAGGCCGTGGAAGGAGCTGGACCTCGCCTGGCAGAGCCGGGGGAAAGGAGGAACCCGGCACCCACCGAAGGCTCTCTGGCCTTCCCCTGGGCACGGCACCGGCTGCAGGGGCTGCAGCCCCCAGCGCACCCCAAAACCCGAGCTTCGAGCGCCTGCGGCGTTCCAGGAGCCGCTCCTGCACAAACGTGGGGTTTGAGAGAAGTTTGTGCTGCAAACCCGGGTGAAACGCGCGGGTTTCAGGAAGCGGGGTCCAGGCTCGCACTGGAATTCGATCTGATAAAGCTGCACAGGGAAACAATAAGAATTAAGGGAGTTTTTTAGGGGAGGAAGCTGCTGCTCCCCCCCCCTTTGCCTCCCTGGCCATCTGCATTCCTTCCCTGCGAACCAGGAGTGGAGATTTCACTGTCTCCCATCTCGGGAGATCCAAAAGGGGAGAATTTATCAAGTTCCATCTCAGGCACTTCATCTTGTGGTGCTGTAGGAGAGGCAGAGTGGCAGCTGGGGCTGGAGATGTTTGATATCACCACCTACGGGATGAAATCCAGGACAACTCCAGCAATTATTTATCATTGTCTCGCTCCTCGAGCAAAAACAATGTGGATAATCAGTATCTCCCTGTTAAATCTTTATGATTTATGTGCTTTTAGCATGACAGGCCAATTTTGCAGGTCATGTGCTGTTCATGTACACAGCCAGAGGGGATTTTAGGGAGAATGGTGTTTATTCCTGGTGGAAAAGGCGAGAAAGGGGTTGGAGTAACATCTGCCAGGAGTGAGGGAGGAAGGGCTGATCTGCCAGGGCCTGGATGAGCCTTTCTGAGATGGTATCTCAGCCCACGTTGTAAACTTGGAGTGCAAGCTGGCAGCCAGGACTGAGGGTAGGACGTGACTTTGTGGCTAATCCCGAGCCCGAAATGAGGATTCATCCGTCCATCAGTGGGATAATTGTAACAGGGGAGGGAAATGCTGAGGAGCGAGTGCTGAAGTGACTGCAGCGGGGCCTGCTGGCTGGGGTGACACTGGGGACCACAGCGGGGCCAGGTTAGGGACTTTCCCAACACGGGGACCAGTTTAGAAAGGAGTTTATTCTGCACAGGCTGCAGAACTTTTCCACAAATCCAGCCCGAGGAGTTTCAAACCTTCACACTACAAGTAAAGAAATCACAGTTCCTTGGCTACAAGTTACCTGATCCTTTATTAATTAATGCTCTCCCTTCCACTGGTTAATCGATTCTCTCTCTTCTCATGTTAATTAGTCCTCAGGCTCAACCTTTCTCTTCATCTGGGTGGGTTTCTCGTGGTTGTGATCCCCCTCTGCCAGAGGCTGTGAATTGGCACCAACCCCTGGCATGACAAAGGGACCGCTGTGACACAGCAGGGGACAAGGGACAGCCAGGTGACAGCGGAGGAGGTGACAACTCAACAGGAAGACTCCCGAGGATGCGATAAAAGCCCAGGTGGTCCTTCTGTGCTTTGAAGCTCCTGTTTCACTGACAGGGCAGGACTCTGTTTCCAACCCCCTTCTCATTATCTGGGAGAATTGTTAATTATTCCTGGCTCTTGATGTAGCAGCATCCACGCCCCTGTGATCCTGCCCTGGTTCACATCCCAGCGCAATTCCAAGCTCTGCCGTGTCCATCCCTTAGGACAGACGTTCACCTACGAGTCCAAAGCCCGATTTTCCCTCACTGAAGGTATTAAAAAGAAGTAAACGGAAGCGTGGAGAAGAACTCAGGGTGGGTTTTTGCAGTTGCAGGTGATTTTTGCATGAAATCCTGATAAAGTCGGGCACCTGCTGAGTTTCCCTCATTTCAGTGAAGTGGGAGCATCACTAAAGTCAAGTTTTCCGGAGGAGACTGAGCAGTCACGACGGAGGGACCGGGACAGGGATGGGGACAGGGACGGGGATGGCGACAGACAGGTACTGGGACCAGGACAGGGATGTGGGCAGGGATCGTGACAAGGACAGGGACAAGGAAGGGAGCAGGGTTGGGGACAGGAACAGGGATGGGGACAGGGACCGGGACGGGGAC
>VZTJ01002129.1:0-37390 GCA_013397795.1 Orthonyx spaldingii | reverse complement strand
GGGGGTCTGGGGAGGGTCCCGGTTCGGCACAGCGGGACAGGCCCCGCGTCGGAGCGGGATCCCGGATGCTTTGCCGGTGTCTGAGGGGAGATCCCGGTTGCATCACCCCGGGACAGGCCCAGGTTTGAGGGGGGATCCCGGTTCCATCACCTCTGGATCTCAGTTCCGTCACCGGGGTCTGAGGGGTCCTGGTTCCATCCCCCCGGTTTGCCGCCGTTCCTGATCCCGGGACAGCCCCGGCTCTGAGGGGAATCCCTGTTCCTTCAGCCGGTCTGGAGCGTTCCCAGCTCCCCATCCCGGCACAGGCCGGGGCCCGGGTTGGGTCACAGCTCGGAGCAGGTGCCGCGGGTCCTTGCCTGGAGCCTGCGGTGGGCTCCTGCCTCCTCAGCCCGGGGTCCCTCCGAGCCCCCCGAGCATCCCCCGAGCACCCGCGGGCCGGAGCTCCGGAGCCGCTGTCGCCGGTGTTGTTCCCGTTACACTCCAATTGTCGTAGGTGCAAATTGCTGCTCTTCCAAAGCCTGCCTTGGCTGGTGATGCCTCTGCAAAGCCCATCAGCAGAAATTCCCGGCATAACGAATGCGCTTTCCGGGCACGAGATGCCTTTTCTGGTCCAGATTCAGGGATGTCAGAGCCGTTCTGTTCTGTTCTTGTCTCACCTGCTTGTGTCAGGGTTCTGTTTTTAACTGTTTCAAGAAAATTTACGAGCCTGTTTGCAGCCGAAGCTGTGTAGGAACAAGAGAACACACGGTCGGTTTTGCAGTAAAAGGTTTCCTTTTATTCCCCTCTGTCAGGAGAGGGCAAATATTTGTTTTGAATTGGTGGTGCTGCAGGTTGGATGTGAAGGAAAGGCCCCTGCCTGGGAAGGTGTGAGGCTGGAGCTCTGCTCGTGCTCACCTGGGTGTTGGATGTTCCTGCTGGAGTTAGCTGGGAGCAGAGTGAGGATAATTTGGAGGTGTCTGTAGCCACTGGAATCATCTTGTTTTTCGCACTGTGTGCTTCAGTATCCTGGGATTTTGCCTTCAGTGGTCAGTCCTTGCTGCCACTCCTGGGTGTTCCTGAGGGAGTTCTTGGAATCTACAATTACAGGTTGTCCTTCAATTAACTCACACGTTTAGCTCTCACCTTCTGCAAGAGAAGTCAGAATCCAGATTTTTTTCTCCTCAATCACATTTCAGTTTCCCCCAAATCCGAGTGCTCCTACCGCAGGTTTTGCACTTGGAAACCCATCACACTTTCAAGAACCTGGTTTTGAGGAAAGAACCCAAGATGAGTAACTTTTCTGAGCATTCTGGGTACTGAAGTGATGGAAACACTGACCAGAGAGCTGAGTAAAATGTCTCCTTTGTAGACTTTTTCTTTCAAATTCTGTGATTTCATCTGGGTTTAAAACGCAGCATAAAAGCAGAAAGGGGTTAAGCACAACTTTGCTGTTTGCTCTCATTTTCATTTGGCAAGCAGCACGTTGCTGTCAGTTTGAAAACGCCTTACTCAGTTGGTGGAAGCAGCCCAAAATTTCTGTTGCCTTTTCATTATTAGTAATTGTCTTTTTGCAATGTTTACCCTCTTGTCTGCTTTATTGTTGGTTACTGGTCAGAGCAGAGGCAGAAATTTGCTGTTCATCCTCTGAGCTTCATTTCTGTCTTGGTCATCTTCCATCTATTTACGCTCTTGGATCCATGTGGGATTTTAAACTTCTGATCCCTCTTTCTCACCAGAGTGTGATACCAACCCCTCCTTTATTACCCTCACCAAAAAAAAAAAAAAATTCCTTTGAGAAAGAAACAACTTTGTTTTCCAAAGGGTTTCCCTGTAGTGTGGAGCAGCAGAGTCCTGTTTTTCAGCTGGCACAGTGGATTTTTGGCATTTCAGCTCTGCTGGGAGGCGCAGACCTTGCGCAGAGCGGAGGTGGGTGGTCGATGGAAGCTCTGGAGCTGCTTAATTGTCTTGTGAGTGGGACCTTGGTGTTTATAATCCAGAGCTTTCTGCCAGTCCCATAGTAACAAAGTGGGTGAGAAGAGGAGAGGGGGAGTTATTTTTTTTCTCTGTGACATTGACTCCTGTTTTTTGTTTGTGGCTCTGCTCCTTTTTTTTTTTTTTTTCTGTGAGGCTTGGAATTTCAGGACTGCGCTGATTTCTGGGGTTGTTTACCAGGGCTTGTCTCAATTTCTGGTTTAACTCAGCCCAGGGATGCTTTGATGCATCTATTTACTCATCCAAGGCTGTTGCTGCCCTTTAAAACTGTAATTAACCAAAAAATTAACGTGCAGCAAGCGCAGGTAGTGCTGAGCTCTTCAATATGTGACTCTTGAAATGCTAAAAAATAGAAGATTTTTAAAGCCAATTTGTGACCTGCATTTTAGGTGTGGTTCTTGTTCACTTGGAGATTTTCTCAGGTTTCCAGGATTGCTTTTTTTTTTTTAAATATTCACTTAAAGTCAATTAACTTTGAGGGCTTTCAGCCAGAGCTGTGTTTGAGCTCCCTCTGATGGGCCTTGCAGTCTTACTTTGGAAAAAAAAGACCCCCCCAAACTCCAAAAGCTGCCAGTGGGTGCTGGAACAAAGGAATAAAGCCAGGGAATTAAACCCAGGGCAATGGTGATGTTTGAAAACATCGTGCAAAATTTCATCACCCTTTGCTGGTGTATTTTTGGGTATTACCCAAAGTTCTGTGTGGCTTTTGTGAGTTCCTGAAAACCATGTGAAGTAAAAAGTCGGTGTTGATGTTTTAAACCTGGGTGATTTTAATACAAAATTCTCCTGCTGTAGCTTAATTTTGTCAAGTGGAATGTGTTGTGATGGCATGGATGTGACTGAAGGAGAATTCAATAAAAATAAAGTAAAACCCCATAGTTTGTAATGGTGTGTGTGTAAAACCCACACACATCCCCCTGCCACAAAATCTCTACTTAAAAATGAGACACTCAGTGGTTTTCTGGTTCCTGTTGGCTGTGGAGGAGATCAGAATGTCTCTGTGTACATCCCCAGCCCAGTGCTGGATGTAGATAATATGCAAAACTGTATTTAAAAGCTTAGTTAAATCAGGAATGCTAATCTGCTTTTAAAAATGAGAAACACTAATGATGATGATGATACAGAGCTGCAGTGGTTCCTGATGTCTTCAGCAGGTTTTTATTAAATAATGTGGTACAAAAGAAATTCCTGATGACGTCAGGGTAGTTTTGAATGTCTGAGGGATATTAAAGAAATGCATCAAAATCAGCACAGAGACTGATGCTTCCAGCTGGCAGCTCAAGTTAAAAGTGAGTTTCTCTCCAAACACAAATGTTAATTTTTCAAGCTCTGGAGGGTGTTTTTGCTTCGTTACCTTTCCCAGGTGCAAAGTTTGGACCCTCAGACCAAGCACATTTCCAGACCAAGAAATCGGTGATTTGGGCTCCATCTGTGATCACCCACTGGTGTCTCTGATGGATCCCGGGATCACTGAGGTTGGAAGAGCCCATCCAGCCCAGCCTGTGGCCCATCCCCTCCCTGTCCCAGCCCAGAGCTCTGAGTGCCACATCCAGGAATTCCTTGGGCAGCTCCAGGGCTGGGGACTCCAAACCTCCCTGGGCAGTTCCAAGGCCTGACCCCCTTTCCATGCAGAAATCCCTGCTGGTGTCCAGCCTGGAACGCTTGAGGCCGTTTCCTCTTGTGCTGTGAACGTCGTTGACATCACGGAGCAGGACCCCAGCCAGGCCAGGGAGTTTGGGAGCCCCAGAGCTGCTCCAGGGGCCGCGACCTCGCGCTGTGGCGTCGAGGGCTGGGTGTGCAAGCAGCGCCCTTAATTCTTTGAAAGAATGTTTGTAAGTGAGCAGAGTGAGAGGCAGGGGTGACCTGCCAGGGCACAAAGAATCTCTGTTCTTGTGCAGCCCTTGGCTTTCCTCAGCCTGCCTGAGCTGTCCAAGGTAAACATGGAGCAGCTCTGAAGTGCCATCCTGGGAACCTCACTGCACTGAGCAGGGGAAGGTTTCTCCTGGCAAACCCAGGCAGGTTTTGTTGGATTTTTTTAATTTATTTTTTTTTTTAAGGAGACAATGACTTTTTTAAAGGTTGTCCCATCACTCCCACACAGCACAGCTGCTGCTGGACAAAGTCTTTCTGTGTGCAGCAGCCAAACCCCTCAGTGTTAATGATGTAGCAAAGCTGGGAAGGAGCTGGGAGCACGTGAGGCTGGGTTGTAGAACTGCTGCATTTTGGGTGTTTGGTTGTAATTCTCAGGGTGAACATGTGGGACTCAGCTCCGGCTGCTGCGTTTCGGTTTTATTTAGCATCGGCACTGGGTGGTAATTTGCATTTATAGAAGGTGCTCATTTAGTAAGAGAATTTGCTCTCAAGGTGAGGTACAGTCAGTTCTTCCAGTTCTTTGGGGCTGATTTGGGGTTTTCCCCTCAAAACAAGCAGCAGAGATGTTGGTGCAGAGCAGAACTGGGCCTGTGCTTCCACTGAAAAGCTGTAGGTGTGAGTACTGATTTTCTTGGTTTTCTAGTCAGAAATTGAAATCTGTGGTGCTGCCTTTGAGTTCCAGCTGTGACTGCAGAAGTTCCAGAGGTGCCCGAGCCCTCGGGAGGGGTTGGTGCTGTGTGAATCTGAGTTCTCTGCTGGACAGAGGTGAACGAGGATCTCTGTGGGAGTGAAACATCACCCACGGAACAGAGCCACAGCTTTTGTGCCTCAATTGCAAGAATATTTGGTATTGAAAAATGATTTTAGTAGCAGTGTGGCCTGCGGGCAAGCTATCTTCAGGATGTGTGAGATGGAGCGGAAAAAGAGCTGTTCCTCCCAGCACAGAGGAGAAGGAGGGGGAAACCCCAGGCCTGGAAAGCCCAGAAAGATCATGGTTGTGGTTGTGTGAGGACGTGGGCTTGGGAACCATTTTTACCTGTTCTTGGGTTTCTCCATCAGATTAGTTCTTATCAAATCTCTTTATCGTGTAAACTGCATTTTTATTTTTCCAGCTCTCTCAGAAACAACGTTCATTTAAATTCGCCATTCATCAACCCCCTGCTCAAAACTAACAGCTTGTTCTCCATTTTGTAATCAATTTATCAATGCCATTGATTTTGGTTAGGAAGCACTTCCTGCACTTGAGGAATATCAAAGCCCTGACTCTGCTGAGCAGCAGCACTGGGCACATTTCAGTGGCAGCTTCCCCTCCTGTGTCCAGCACCGTGTTCAGCCCAGTGTGGGTACAGCAGGGATGGACCAGATTAAATCAAACCCACGGCTTTGGCTGTTTTGGGGTGAGTTTTAACCCAGATTTCCTGCTCTGTCCAGGTGTGTGAATTTCCTGTAAGGAATTCCTCCCGGTGCGGGTGGGGAGGCCCTGGCAGGGGTTGCTCAGGTTGTGGATTTCCCATCCCTGAAAGTGTCCAAGGCCAGGTTGGACAGGGCTTGGAGCAGCCTGGGACAGTGGAAGGTGTCCCTGCCCATGGAACAGGGTGGGAGTTGATGATTTTAAGGTCCTTCCAGCCCAAACCAGTCTGGGATTCTGTGACTCTCTGAAATTATTGAGTGTTACCGAACACTTCCATTGTAGTGCTAATCAAACACTGGTTTGGCAAAAAATAGACATCCTCTCAAAAATGATCAATAGGGATTTAACCAAAATGTCTTAAAGGCTAAATGTTTATCTGTGTTCTCCATTATGCCTCTGTAACTGCAAAGGAACATTTTCTTGAGCAGTGGAAGGGCAGTTTGGTCAATGGCCCCGACAGCATCGATCACTCCCTAATGCTCTGCTCCACACTGGCATCGATGTTTTTGTGCCTAATGCAGGATCTGAAACTCAAGTAGACTTCAGGGCACTTTTCAGCAGATGTAAGGCTGTATCTTAAAAAAAAAAAAAAGGAAAGAAAATAAGCTTTTCTGGTTTAAAACCATTCCTGGTTGTGATGGCTGGAATTCCACCCCGGTGTTTTTGTAGCTGTTGCTGTGTGGTTGGGTTGGAGTGAAGGAGTGAAAAGCAGCAAATTCCAAATCAGGTGGATTTTTTGGGAACAGGGTTCGTTTTGTGACAGTGACTGGCTGTGACCTCAGTGCTGCTTTCCTTTTTTTTTTCTTTTGGTCTCAACTCCTCACATTTTGTTAAGCAAATGTGGTCCCAAAGGCTTTGGTGCCCCTGGATCCCTGGAAGTGTCCAGGGCCAGGCTGGGCAGGGTTGGAGCAGCCTGGAGTGGTGGAAGGGGCTGCTGCCCACGGCAGGGGTGGCACTGGATGATCCTTAATGTCCCTTCCAACCCAAACCATCCCGGAGTTCTGTGGACTTGAGGTGGCAGCTGGATGTGAATCTTTATTATCAGCGTCTCTGATACTGCCTGGAGTTAATGTTTAATAACAATTAAAATATTGTGATTTGTGTGGAAGGATTTGCCTTTCATGCTGTTGGAGAATCCATGAGGATCTCCCTCAGTGCTTGTGGAGCCAAGGGGCTCTGCAGAGGCCCCTCCTCATCACCTGGGGGTGTTTGGCCTGATCTCCTTGGGACTTTATAAATCATAAAGTTGTAACCAAGTGTTGAGAACAGCCTTGTGTTGCAAATGATTTCTTAGGAACTGAGAATTCTTCCCCGTGTACCAGAACAATCCTTCGCAATCAAACAACAACACCACACACCCACCAAAAATACTCTGAAATAATGAAGTGGAGGAGGCTGAAGTGCTGCAGCTTGAGGCTGCAGCAGCAGTTCCACCCTTCACAAGCCTTGGCTGAAAGTCTCAGCTTTACAGGCAGATTTTCTCCAAGTGTCGTTCCCTTCCTTTCCCTGGTCTATCACTTTTCCTGATGATTGGGAAAATCTCCTCTGTGCTCTCCCTGCTGGGCTGCTCACTGGTGTTTTTACTACGGTTACTTATCACTCCAGAGGAGTAAGATGTGTTAACTGCACACTGCAGCTCTGTTAGATGAATTTTCAATTAATTTTGATACCCAGCTATTACTATTTATGTGAATATTATTTTCCTTGGACGGCCGAGGTCTCGGAGGGGAGGGAATTGGAGCTGATATCCCAAAATATATGAATTTCCAGGCAGATGGTGATAGCTCCCACCTCAGACAGAGGAGCAGTTGTTGGTGACAGGATGGGGCCTCTTCAGACCTGTTGGAGGAGCAGCTTGTGAAGCTGTGCAGGAGATTTTTCCAGCTCTGGAGCCTCAAAGTGGGATTTCAACATCTGTAAGCTGGATTAAAGGAATAAAAAACCTCCGTGGGAGAAGGGAAGGCAGGGATTGTTTCATACCCTGACTTTTCACCTTTTTATTCCTTGCAGAGGCTCAGTGTAGATTGTATTCCTGGCAGCAAGAGGGATAGAGAGTATCTTATTTAATATTTATTTAATATCTTAAATATTGCACAAGTTTCCAGCAGCCAGCTCAGATTCAAATGTCTGATTGACCTTCTCCTTGTAATTAGATTTTCCTCTGGTTCAGGGAGATGATTGTGCTGAATGAGCCTCTTGCATTCGAAGAATTTGGGCTCTGATGGTGTTGTGGGTATTTCTGATACCTGAAGGGTTGTCTGATGCCACATTTTTCAAGCTGCAAACAATTTTCTGTAGCTCTTGGCCACCCTCAGGGCAGAGTGAGGTGCCCCTGAACCCCAGAGAGTGCAAACATGCCCTGCTTGGCTCCCAGTTTACGAAACTTGTAGGGTTACATAACTGAATTTTCATTCTTTAGCTAAAAATAAAAAATGGAACATAAAAGCTATTTTTATCTTACTTAATGAGGGCATCTCTGCTTTTATTTCAGCTTTTTGAGGTATTTCAATTGGAGGGATGGGTATGGTTTAGGAACTTTTTATTGAAGCTGGACGATTGCTTCCATCAGCCAGCAAACAGATGCCTGCTCAAAAGGAATATTTTCTTTAAGAGCACATTGCTAGCTAATAATGCTCACAGAAATAAACAAGATTTTGAGAGTGTCGAGCTACACCTGAATGTAACCAAGAGGATTCTTTGCCTTCTGAATATCAAATAATAAATGAGCTTCAAGTGGGAGCCCTCTCCTCTGCATTACATTGAATTATCAGCAGCATCCACGCCTCCCTCCTGCTGAAATCCTCCCAGGGAAGGAGGGTGGCACTTGCTGAGCTGCCACGGGCTGGGGTTTGTTTTTCAGAGCTCTCAAATCAGGTTTGGTGCCTGTTGTAGCTTTGCTTGGCTCCCTGCCCGGCGATAGAGCACAACTCGGAAGAATAGTCACTATTTTAAGGCTCCAGTTTGCTGTATCCTGTTTTTGCTGCTCAGTTGTGACTGTGAAGTTTTAAACAGTAAACCTTTGTTCACCAGAAATAGCAAAGTGTTTTTAAACACGGAGTCACAGCCTGTGCATTAAGTTTTATTCTTCATTATTATGGCTTTGTTTATTTATTCAAATCCTGCAAGGTGTGTTCATACTGATTCTTTACCCTCTGCCCCCAAATGGTTCGTATTAATTCATTTTGGGGTGAAAGATGCAGTTCATGTGCAAAGAAGTGCCACTGTTGAGAGTTTAGAAAATAAGGCAGAAATAAAGAGTAAAAGCTAATCACAGCATTAAATGCTGTTTCCTCCTCTCTCCCCTCCTCTTGCTGATTTATTTTCTTGGGCTCACAAGAAGAAAGGGTTTGAGTGCCCTGTGGATTTGGGGGGTTGTGAACAGCGTTGGGTGTGAGATGTTTCCAGTTTCACACGAGTTGGAGGAGGCAGCTGGGGGGAGAGGTCTGAGCTGGGGTCGCTTCTCCAGCCCCGGTTCCTCACGGTTTTACAGCTCCTGGGAGCTGCTGCGGCTCCTGAAGGAGACTCTAATGGGGCCTTGGAATTTGGAGATGACTCATAACAGGACAAAACAATCCAGTTAAGTGATTTGAGGTCTTAAATAATCTCTTCAGCAGGAAGGTGAAGAAAACATGAACTCGTGAGTAATAATTGGCTCTCTTGGAGTGCTAAAAGTGCAGCGCTGGGGCTTGGCCGGGGCTCAGATGATTCCTGCCCGGGCTCTGCTGATCAATAATATCTCAGCTCTTATGAATGAAATTTATTTGACTGGACTGTAATGCTCTCAGCAAAGGATTATTGGGATTGCAGTTATGAGTTGGGATTCTTGGGGTGTCCTGTGCATGGCCAGGAGTTGAGATTGGTCCTGATGGGTCCATTCTAACTCAGCCTGTTCTGTGAGGAATTTATTTTAGGTTGGTTTATGGTAATTAGTGATGTGTGGGGTAGGGCTGTGTCTCTGCTTTTTGGGGTTGATTTTCAGGGTTCCTTTTTGGTTTTGTTGGAGTTCCTTTCTGAGTTTCCTTTGTCTCCGGTTCTCCACGAGCCACCCAAGTGACCAAAGTTTGATGATAATAAAGAAAAAGTGATCCTTGCCTCCCCATTCTCTGCTTCATGGACATGCAGCCTGCAGAAGTGACCTGGTTTTAGTCCCACATCCAAAGGGTGGGAATGCCTTCCTCTGGTTATCACAGACTGCAGATAAGAATTTACTCCATCATCTCCTTCCCCTCTGTCAGAGCACAGAATCTGCAGTTCTGCCTTAATTTTGGAGAGGTTTTTAAGCAGCTGCAGGGGCCTCCTGCAGGTGTTCCAGCCTTTGAGACCTGAGGATTTTCCTGGTAAGCCACTGGAAGTGCAGGATTGAAGCAGTGCTATCAGGTAACCTTAAAAATAATCAGATTTATAAAGTCTTAAGTCAGCTGCCTCGCTGTGCCCTTCCCTGTGACTGGCAGTTTTCATTACTCTAATGATGAAAACACCTTTTTCTGAATCCCAGTTTGTTTTTCCATGGCATGTGGAGGGAGCTCCTGTTTCATGTCCTGAGATGGAAGAGGAGGATTTGGCTTCCCGTTCGCTCTGTGCTGAGCTGGTGGGAGCTGGGACAATCCCAGGCAGCAGCACAACCCCTTGCTCCCGGTCCCTGGAGATGTCACCTCCTGTTTTGTTGTTAATTCCTGAAATTTTGGAGAAAATTGGGGCGTTTTAGTGCATTGGGAAAACTGTTGCATCCTGGTGAAAATCAAAATCCCTGAAAATCAAGGCTGGCCTTGTGTTCTCAGCTCTGAGGACGGAGCTGGTTGGGAAGTGTCTCAGTGTGGCAGAAACAAAGCTGCTGCTTTTTTGTGGCTGCTAAATTCCAAGATATTACAACAGCTTCCTTCCCTTCAAAAAAACCCAAAAAACAACAAAAATGCTCTTTTTTTGGCCTTTCCCTGCATTTTTGTTCTTCCTGGCTGCGTTTGGTTGGCCTGAGAGCTGTGTTTGTGTTCTGACACGGCGATGGAATAATGGAACAAATCCTTAAAAGTGGCTGGAGTGACAGTTGTGGTGATGGAGGAGCAAACAATGATGTAGCAGTTCCACGAGCCGGGGGTCACATCCAGTTCATCCCATATGTCTGCAGTTTTTCGGGGTAATTTTCACTCCGTTTCTAGTAGACATTTGGCTTCCTGTTCTGGCTTGGTTGTCCCATCCCTGCAGAATCCATTGCTGCAGGACACCAACATCCTTGGGAGGCCAGCAGGGATTGGCACAGGCAACAAGGGAAACTTTTGCTGGGCTTGTCCTCACTCCTTGTCCAGAGCCAGCTTTCAAATCTTCACTTTTATGACACTGAAAACACTGAAAATTCAAACCCCCCCCCCAAACCATTGCAAAACATTTTGTTACAAGCTGCTGCTGGAATCTTTGAACTCCCAAGTGAGGCAGGCAGAGCAGCTGCTCTCACTGTGGATTATCCCTTTCCTCTCAACTTCAGCCTTCATTTCCTTTACCCTTCTTCCTGGGAGGAACAGCTGCGCCTTTGGAGCCTCTGCTGCTCTTGGAGCACGGCTGGAAACTGCAGGAAATCGGTGACTTTAGAAATCTGCTCCTTCCTGAGCGTGACAGCCCAGCCAGAGAGAGAGGCACAGGCTCCTCTCCTCCTGTCCCTGATAAATGAGGCTGGCGGGTGAGGAGCTGCCTGTGCTCCCTGCATCCCGTCCCTCTTCCTTGTGGCCATGGAAGGTGGATTCAAAAGGTTGATTATTCCCAAAGAAAGCACCAGTGACACTCTCAGTGTGTTCACACAGGCGCTGGTTTGGATTTCAGACCCCTTTTTTATCTCTGAGCTGACAGCAGCCTGCTCACCTCGCTGCAATCCCAGATATTTTTGATCTCCCTCTGTCTCAAGCCCTTTCCGAGAGGGTCAGGGTGTTTTATCACAGAGTTGGAGCTGTAGTTTGCTGTTATCACACCTTTTTCTGAGGTGCTCTGAAAGACAATTTAAAACATGTGGGTTTGCACTGTAAAGTTTATTTCCCCCATTTATCAGGGCATTGAAGATAAACTCTGTTATTTACATATTACAGGTGCCTGCTGGGGTGAGAGTATTGATGTTGTTAAATTTGATAATATTAATTTTTAATTACATGGGAAATTAAAATAAAAAGCTAAACTTGCAAATCCATCTCTTCAGCCCCCTATTAACTATTTGATAACAGCACAGGTGAATTTATATCGGTAACATGTAAATAATGGAAGTGTTTGTAATTATTTGCAATAAATTATCCAAAACACGATAAAGCTCTAAAAACACTCAGCATTCACCCAAGCTCTAAAAGCATTATAGAGATTAAAAAGTCAGGCATTCCAAAAGTCTTTCCAGTCTTCATTCGTTTCCTCTCCGGGAGCAGCAGGATATTTTAATTAATTTATCCTCCCTCCCCCAGTGAGGGCCAGAGTGGTGGTGGCTGACTGGGAGCCTCTGGAATATCTGGAATATCTGGAATATCTTCATTTATCCCCACTTTCCCTGGATTGCTCCAGGCTTGGAGCACCACTCAAACCTTGGGTTGTCGGTGGGATAATTAAACCTGCAGGGAAGGAGTGTGAGGAGTTCCAAACCAACCTTTCCAATGTTTCTCTGGTGGGATTATCCGCATTTTCCAGGAGGACCCCTGAGATGGAACAGTTTGACACCTTTTTGCTCAGGGGAGCTGGGTTGGGATCTAAACCCAAACCCTCTGCCCCTGGAGCTGCTTCTGTGCTCAGGACTTTGGGTCTCCTCATTATTGATTTTAATTTTCAGGCTGGGGCTGGGGGTGTGGAGAGGCACCAGCAGCTCCTGGAATTAGCGAAATTGTGGCCAACACAGAAATGTCCTTTTCCTTGGCTTACCAGGATTTTCTCTTCCTCATTTGTGATTCCTTCCTCACTGAATCAAAGAAATCCCAGACAGTTTTTGGGGAGGGTGGTTTCATTAAGGAGCAGTTATTTGAACGTATATTAATCTTAGCAATTGTTTGAGTAATGCTGAGTCTGTAAAATTCAGATTTTAATGTGAATCTTGGACTATTAACAGAAAAGGGTTGCCTTGACGGGCCAAGCTCTGGGTGGTCAGAGCTCATTGATGGAGAGTTTTTGGCACCTTAAAGAACTTTTTAACTAGCTAAAGGGTTAATGAGGTGGTTGTAGCTCGTGCCACTAAATCTAAACTCCAATCATTAAATTGCTGTTAACGTCTCTTTCTTTCTAAGCCTTTATTTGCTTTTCTTATCAACACGAGGATTGTGAATGGGGAGAAATCTCCCTTTGAAGAAAACAATCCCCTGGGATTGCACCGAGGAACCGCGGGGTTTGTTTGACTTGGTGTTTAATTCCACACTGGAGAGAGAATCCAGACGAGGACTTTGGGAGCCTCTTTGCCTTCTGCTTCCTCTCAGCGCAGGCACAGCTGGGCCTGGGGAGTTTCTCACATCAAAAACCCAGTCCTGGCACCGACCCCGAATCCTGCAGCGGCTCTGGGTGCTCCAGGTGAAAACTTCCCTGGGAATTTCCAGCCCTGCCCGACCAAACGCTGCTCAGCACAACGGGATTTACCAATAATGCGGCCCCTAAAACTTCCACTTAATCCTGCCAGTGGAATTTAAGTCCCAATTAAGCTTTAATAATACTTTTCTAATTTTAATCTGCACTGGTTTTGCTGCTTATTAGGCTGAAGGTGCTAAAGAGGAAGGGTTTTTTTTCAAGGGAAAAAATTGAAATTATAAGAAATCTTGGTATGGAAACTGCAAGGCGGTGAAAAAGCCGTTATCACAAAATCTTTGCTTCCTGTAGTCATCAGGTATCTCGGGGTTTTATCAAACGGACACTCCACCCTTTTATTATGGTTATGGGAGTCCAAATTTCATGTGTTAAAAAAGACATTTTAAAAGAAACCTTTACAATGGATTTGGGTTGACTTATGGTGCCAAAATCGCCAAACTTGCCAATAAGTTCTGCCCACAAATTTGTAATTTACACAGAATTTTTTGGGGAAGAATTTCAATAACTTGGAAGTGTTGAATTCTTAATAAATGCTTCATTTGTTTGCCATTTGCATATTAAAAAGTCTGTGGGAAAACTGGGTTTGTATTTAGGGTTTTGTTTCTGTCTTTATTTATTATTATTTTAATTGTAGAACCTGAATCTCTCCCTACAAACACAGCTGTGTGTCCAGCAAATGGTAACCTGAATGGAAAAATGGATGTATTTCCTATAAACTATATGATTTTTCATTATTAAATTGGATTTTAAAGAAAAAAAATGAAGATTTTAAGTGGAGTAAGAGAAGTACTGGTGGAAGGAAAATTACAGATTCCATTTGGATCTGGCGCTTGGGGAGCATTTCTTCAGAACAAGAAAACCAAGCAGAAATAAAGTGGTTTAACAAGCAAAAGCTGTTTCCTTACCAAAAGCTTTCTTGGGAAAGAACTGGGATGTTTAGCAATGTTTTCAGCTGTCGGGGAGCTGCTCCCTTGGCCACGTAATAGAGACATGGAGAAGCTGTGATGTGGAGTCACTGAGTCCTCGTGCTTCACGAAATTAATAAATCTGGTGAGCACTAAGTAATTCCTTATCGTCCTTCCCGATCTAAATTCATCCAGAGTCCAAGCTGCACTAATTGAATCCAACCCCAGGAGATAACCCTGGAGCTGCCATGAGACTTGTTAACCTTTGAAGAGTAATCTGAATTGTTCTATTAAGAAAAGGCTTTTTCTTTTTGTTGATTTCTTTTAAAATCAAACGCCTCTAAAACCTCATCCCCGAGCCCCAGTTGTGCCGTGTACCTGCTCCACCTCGCAGGAATGGAAAGTGAAATTTCATTTTAGTTGCAACATCTGTTTTCCTAAAGGGTGGGGAGGCCCTGGCACAGATTGCCCAGAGAAATTGTGGATTTCCCATCCCTGGAAGTGTCCAAGGCCAGGTTGGAGCAACCTAGTGGAAGGTGTGGGGTGGACTTAAATAAAATTTAAGGTCCCTTCCCCACCCAGACTTTTATTCTGGCTTTCAGTGCTGCTTCCCTTGGTGCACTGAGGTACCTCAGAGCACGACAGAGAAATTTGCAGCTTTTTTTTTTTTTGCTGAGAAGGGAAAAACGAGCCGATTCCACTCCCGATTTCCTGTTGGAATGACAGCAAGGCCCTGAGATTTAAACAAACTTTTTTCCAGCTAAAAAGCTGGGAGTCGGAGGCGCTCAGGACACAAACCCTGCTCTGCTTACACTTGATCTTCGCAGATTGCAAGTGGCAGTTGTTGATGGCTCCAATAACCGTGGAGTCTGGGGGCCGCTCTCTCCTGCAGGCGAGGCCGAGCGGGCCCAGCTCCCCGTGCTGATGGATGACAGCACCGAGCAGCAATCACTTCTCTTGTTCTTGGCTCACGTCTGCAGCAGTGTTTATCGAAGGGAGCCTTGCTGAAATTAATGATGCAGCCAGGGCTCCCCAGCTCTTGGGTTGCCTCATTTCCATCCTTAAGTGCAGCAGAAAGACAAATGCTGGTGACCTCCCTGTGCTGTGCTGCTTTGAGGTGGGTATATCCTGAGAAAAAACCCGAATCCTAAAAAAAACACAGAGCCACCCCCTCCTCCCTGGGTGCCTTTCCGAGGTTCTTGAAAGGAAACCAACACCTGTTGAAATCGTTACTTCAATGTTTGGCCCAAATCCCAAACGAGGCTTTTTTTTTTAAACAACAAAAACATATGCAAGGGCCAGGGAAAAAGCACAGCTAGTTCTGATATTGTGCTTTTTGTGCTCTGAGTTGGAGGGGCTGTGACTCATTAAGTGATACCAGCACAGGGTTTCTCTGATTTCACGTCTCGCTTCAGGAATCGCGTGGCAAAAGTTGCACAAAAAAAGCAAGGGGGCCTTTCCCACTCCTTGGGTGGGATCTTTCTGAGCCGTTTGATAGGGAAAGCTGGGGATATTTTATAAATCTTCAGCCTGAGGGGATTATCTGCCCTTTTGGTAAGAAAAAGCCCCTCAGCCACTTTGTGAGTGGTGTCTTGTCCCAGTTTTTGAGGCTTTTGAGGGCACCCTGTCAGAGGCTGACACGATGATCCTGGAAGTGTTTTCCCCCCTAAATGATCCTGGGATTCTGAGGTCCATGGAGAGGTTTCTTCTCCTAAGTCAGGGGTTAGTTTGGTCCTTCAGCTCAAGCACAGAGATTTTAACTGTGTGCAGTTGGAAACTGGTGGCTTCTGGGGGAAATTCTGTGAATAAAAGGTATTTGAGTTTTCTAGGAATTGTTTGAATGTCAGGAAAACGCGTGAGCTGTTCTCAGGGTGATCTTGTATTCAGGGACTGTTTTAATATAAAATTCCTCCCTGTGAGGGTGGGGAGGGCTGGGATAGAATTCCCAGAGCAGCTGTGGCTGCCCCTGGATCCCTGGAAGTGCCCAAGGCCAGGCTGGAGCACCCTGGGACAGTGGGAGGTGTCCCTGCCATGGCACGGGTGGCACTGGATGGGCTTCAGGGTCCTTCCAACCCAAGCCAGTCTGGGATTCTGTGAGCCACAGATCCACCCCAAAGTGTTGGCATGGAATAAACAGGCTGGGCCCTTCCTCTGCATCCTGTCTGGGTGCTGGCAGTGTGGTGTGGGCACTCTGAGCATCCCTGAGCTCCCCTGAGCACTTCTTTGTGCACCAGAAATGTCTCCAACTACAGACAAACACCCTGGGGTATTTTAGTGGAGAGGTGTCGTTGGGAACTGCAGTGGTACCTGGAATTTTGTGAAGCTTTGCAGACCATCACCTTCATTTCCACGTTTACCTGTCCAGCAGGGAATTCTTGGTGGTTTGGTTATTCTTTGGCTGAAGGGGTTTTCTGTGAAAACCTCTCTGTCCTTTGTTTGAAAACCTGGCTCTGCCTTTTCCTTGAAAATCAGTCCCTGCCCTTTCTCCAGGGCTTTTCCTGCTGCAAGAAACTTGTGGAGAAGGTTGACCCTCATTTGTAAAAGTTGGATTTATGCCTTTTAATGGTTTCCATTCTCAGCGATCACAGTGTCAAGCTGTGTTGGTTAAAACAGTTGAAATTAGATTTTCCTCCTTCTTTTATTTCAGCTACAGCTGCAGAAAACCCAGTATTTGCAACTGGGGCAGAGTCGTGGCCAGTACTACGGGGGGTCACTGCCAAATGTGAACCAGATTGGGAACAGTGCCATGGATCTCCCCTTCCAGGTGAGTTCAAAGGGTGTTTCCTTGGATTTTTTTATGAATTCTGTGCTTGGATGCTGGTTTGAGCTCCTAAAGTAGCTCCTGGTCCAGAACTCAGCACCCTGGTCTAAAAACTTCGACTCCTTTGGAGTGGGATTGGGATGTGTGGGTATTTTTTAATTTTAATTGTGTTAGATTTTAGTTCTCCTGTCCCTGCTTGTGATGCTTTTGGGGTCAGGAATACTGTGAGAGATGCAATTCCTAAGGAAATCTGGGAACGTGCTGTAAATTCAAGGCAAAGGGGAAGGAAATAAAGGTGATGTTGGGAGCTGGGGGTGGAGGAATTGCTGTGCATTCCTGAATTAATAATTCTGGGAGAGGAGGAGAGCAGTGGGACACAAAGTGGTACCAGAATAATCACTTTTTTTGGTCTGGCTGAAAAGGAAATGTAAGAATGTCCTGGCTGGGTTTTGTGGCTCCAGAGGTGATGCACCATAAACAGAAAATCAGAGTTTCAGGTGAATATTTTGCTGTTTGAAGCATGTTTGGACAGAAGATTTTGCACATGGTCAGGATTAGCTGATAGATCTTTTGTGGACTCCTGATTTCCACATTTAGTTGATTTAGAGTGCTCAAAAGAATGAACATTTCTGCCTTAGTTTTCCTTCTGTGAGCAGTAACAGTCACAGTTTAGGTCACGAGGATGTGGTAGGAAGGAAATTTTGCAGTTTGTGGTTTTCTGATGAAGGCTGCTTAATAAAGATGGAGAAACTCTTGCTGACCTCCTGTAACTGCCTCTTGAAATAGGTGCAGACAGCTGAACTTGGGCAGGTTGAAAGCTTGAATCTTGTGCAAGAGGAGAAGCAAAAGTCTGTTTTAATCTTTAATTCCTTGGGGAATGCAGAGCAGAGGTTTGTAGTGGATTGAAGTCCTCAGTGTTACTCCGTGATGCCTGGTCTGTTCAAGTTTTTCTCTTTAGCTTTTTGTTAAGGAGGTTCAGAATTCCTTTGAAGCAATAATATTCCAGTATTTCTGTGCTTGATGGCCCTTACTGGTGGTGTTTACCTGGACTGTTTTAATCTTGAGTCGTGGAAAGGGAACATTGAAAAATTTATGAATGACTGGAGGAGGAGACAGAAACAAACTGTCCTTAAACTCTGGGGTTCTCTGTATTTTTTCACACACACACTAAAAAAAATCCCAAATTGATGTTGTTACGGATAACAAATGGTGACAAGCAACAAAATAACCCCATGTGTTTGTACCAGTGGGGAAGGCTTTGCAGGTTTTTCCAATTTTAAACTGAAAGCATGACTGAGAAGGGCTCTGGGATTGTGCGAAGACGCCGAGGCAGAGCCGGGGTGGTTGTGCCTGCTGAGAGCGTTGGTGTCTGAGCATCTCTGCTTCTTTGATTTGCAGCACAACGGAGCTCTGGCTGAAGCCTTTGGAGCAGTTCCTGTCTCTTTGGTAAACAAGTATTTAGGTTTGTGCAAATACGTATTTAGGACTGGTCCTGTTTGCCCAGGTGGATACGTATTTCAGCACACCTGCTCTGCTGTGCACAGGATTTATTTGGTTTCACCTCCCAGCTCCACAGGACTGCTGGGCTGGCACAGAAGTACAGGTTTTGCCATGCATCCCAGTCTGGAACATGCAAATAATTCCTGTGCAGACTCCCTGGACTTGCTGTCATGTGATTATTTATGATTTATTGGGGGTGTATTTGGTGCAGACAGTGGATTTTTCAGTCTTGGCCTGTGGTTTCGGCGATCTCTGAGCATGTGCACTCAGCCTGCATGTTTACATCCATGGGGAAGGGCAGAATGAGTTCCCAAATCCTGCTTGGCACCAGGAGGCACCAAAATATCAACTGTCAGTAGGTACCACTCCTCCTTGCCCCTCATCCACCTCACCTGGGTTGATTTCTTGGGAAACCCTGAAAGGACACTTGGAGAGCACCGAGCTTTTTCCTTCCTGTCTGTATTGAGCTGCTTTTTTCGTGGTTTGGGGGGGTTTGGGTCTGATCTCAAACCCTTGAATGTTTTTCCAGGAGCTGAAACCCTTCTAGTTCCTTTTGCCAAATAAAATCGATGCTCAGATCTAATAATTTTTTAATCCATTTTTTCTATAGTTAAGTATCTCATGCCATGCAGGGATGGGGAATTTTAATCCGGGCACGTTATCCTGCTGTTTGGCCCTAAATAAATTTTATAGAAAGGTTGCTGAGAGAAGCCAGACCTGTTGGAGGTGGTGCCCATTTCCTCAGGTGTTTTCTGTTTCCCTGAGTTCAGGATTCTTTTGGGATCTTGGTTCCTGGAAAGCCAGGGAACAGCATTGCCCCAAAATCCCTCTCCCGAAACTGTAGCCCTGAGCTGGGACACGTTCCCTGTTTGCTTGTGCCACTGCTGCACTCAAATGAGGTTTTTTGTTGTGTTTTTAGTAAGGAAGTTGTGCCAAAGAAAGAGAAAACCCAAGAAATAGCTGTTTTTGCATTGAACTTTTTGTCTTTATAGTTTTATGCGTTGGCCTCCCTTTAAATTGCAGGTGAGCTCTGCATTCCCTGTGCTCCAGGCTGGCTGCTCCTTTTTTAGCAGCTCTGTGGTGACACCACTGACATAGGAAATTGCTTTTCCTGTTGACCTTCCAAGCACGTATTTGCAAATTTTGCTGCCTTTTGGGCTGTAACAACAGAGCAAAGGAGGACTTTGAGACCTTTTGTTGCTTTGGAATGATGAATATTCCCACTTCTGTGTGGGGATTGTTCAGTGCTTGCAGCAGAGATTAAAGCACCGTGTTTGAATTTAAAGCCCTTAAAATTTAGATTCTATTTGAGATTTCTCAGCCTTCATACAAGTGAGGAAGTGAAGCACAAAACTGAAGGGCTGAGAGTCCAGGAAAAAGTCACTGTGCTCCTTTCCAGTCCCCTGTTGCCTTAAATATTCTGCTGCATATAAAATGTTGGCCATAAAATGAGAAAATAAACACCACAGCCCCTCTGCCTGCAGTTCTGTTAACACAGTGTGTGCAGAGAGGGTGAGGAGCCCAATATTTGCTGAAGAGAAAAGAGTTTAAAATAGTAGAAAGACTCTTTAAAAAGTTAATACAAGCAAAGCCTTTCAAAATAAATGTGAAGCTTTATAGAAATAATCTTTTCAACAGCCAAAGCTGACACTTGGAAAAAAAGAAAAACAGAACAAAACAAAAGGGATGAATGTGGAAGCCAGATGGTTTCATGGCTTGGCAGACAGGACAGTGCCTTTGCCACGTGCAGCACCTGAATGGAGGAGGAAATTTTGGATTTCCAAACAGATGGTGTTGAGGGACTCAGCAAAGCTGTTCACATTGGCAGCGAGTGCAGGGCTGGGGAGGTTTTTTCTCCCCGGAGACCCATAAATTCCTGGTGGAGTCTGAGCAGAGATCGACCCCTCGGTACTTCCTTTGTCCCCCCCAGGTATGCACTGGGAAGAGCTGTGGAAAATGTGAGAGTTTTTCAGTTTGGCCTGGGAATTCATCTTCCCTGTCCTTTCCCTGCCATCCTCCTGCTCTGAAATCATCTGCTGACAAGGCAGCGCTCAGGATGTCGGTGCTGATAAGAGTCCAGGTGGGATCATCCCACCTCGGGTCACCGAAGGAGCTGAAAATCTCTTCAAAACCATCCGATGCCGTCACTTTTTCTAGACAGAGGAGGAAGGAAACTGCTTTTCTTTTTCTTTTCATTCTCTCGGTGTCCCCTTAAACCATTTCTGCTGAAGGGAGGGGTGAGAGGAAGCCCTGAGAGAAGGCAGCGTGCCCTGGGGAATGCTGAGCTCAGCGTGCAGCCCCTCCCTGCATCTCCTGCCCTCGGAGTCGGGCTCTGGATGTCGGCATGTTCCTCCTGGATGCACCCTGCATGCTGCACCAAGGGCATGTGGCCAGCAGCTGGCAGCTCCTGCCACGCTCAGCGGGCTTTGGGGATGCCACGGTGCGAGGGCAGCGCCGAGCCAGGCCAGGGCAGGTCCAGCATGGCCCCTTCCGCAGGAGCCTTCCCAAAGGGCTGCCGGAGGAGAAGCGGATGGCACGACGTCCACACCTCTCTTTGGGTCTGGTTGCTCGGAGCGGCCCAGCCTGGCGCAGGTGTGGGTGAGCAGGCTCTGGGCAGGCTGCGGGCCGTTTCCCGGGATAACCCCTGTGTCTCTCGCAGACCCCGTTCCAGTCGTCGGCGCTGGACACGAGCAGGACCACGCGGCACCACGGGCTGGTGGACAGGGTGTACCGGGACCGGAACCGCCTGGGCTCGCCGCACCGCCGGCCCCTCTCCGTGGACAAACACGGCCGGCAGATATCCTTGGAGCAGGGCCTGGAGAGCACCGCTGCTGCCTGGGCACGGCTCCCTGCTCCTGCCCTCCTCACCGGCGGCGCAGTCACCTCCCAGCCCCGAGTCACGGCTTTCCCCCAGCCGTGATCTGACCCATAAATGCCTCCTGTGGGGAAAGGAAGGGTTCACCTTTCCCTGGCTTTGAGTGGCAATAGTGACCCACACGGAGCTGAGAGGGCCTGGCATCCTTGGGTGGAGTGGTGACAGCCAGCAGGGCTGCACTCAGGGCAAAGGTGCCCCGTGAATTCGGTGCCTCCTCTGAGGGGTTACTGCCGTCGTCAGGGTGAGGCATCAGGCACTGTCCATGGGGTGTCCTGTGTGAGGGATCTGTCACTGTCCCACCGGGTGTCCTGTGTGAGGGACCTGTCGGTGTCCCACGGGCTGTCCTGTGTCTCACCTGGGTTTGGTGAACACTCCGTGGGTCGGGAATTGGCTGCATGGATGTGTCCAAAGAGTTGTGGTCAACGGCTCCACGTCCACGTGGGCACTGGTGACAAGTAGTGTCCTCAGGGCTGATTTGGGGACATTCAGTGTTGGTGACATGGACAGTGGGATTGGGTGCACCCTCACGCCAGCTCTGGATCCTCTAATTCTGACCCAAACCGTTCCATGACTCTCTGAAAGGGCAGGGCTGTCCCGGGGAAATGGAGTTTCCCAACCCGGGATAATCCTTCGCAGCTCCTCGTGTGTTTTAGTGCAGGTTGATTCATCCATCTGGCATTTGGGAACAGGAATTGGCTGATTATTTCTGACAGGTTGAGTCAGATGGGATTGATGGGGCTGTAGGGGATGTGTGACAGGGGGAGTGGAGGGACCAGGGCTACTCAGGGAGGAGTTAAAACCATGGAGAAGGAGGAAGGTTTTTTATTGCTCAAATATTCCAGATGATATTTTGGATTGAGGTCCTTCTAAAGTTCCCCACAGAGAATCTGTGAGTTCGGTGATTCTGACAGGATAATTGGAATTAGTCCTGGGAAAAGATTTCCTGCTTGGATGGGAAGTGTTGGTGCCCTTAACGCTGCTCACGTGGACAGCTGCCCCTACGGCACCGTGTACCTGTCACCTCCGTCGGACACGAGCTGGAGAAGGTGGGTGCCACCATCCTGAGGGGTTGGGGCTGGTCCCTGACACTGCAGCACTTCGGCTGCCACAGGCTGGAATTGTGCCTTTTGAAATTCAGAAATGGAGTTTTAAATTCCATCGTGCTCGTTTGAGATGAGCTTTAAAATGAAGGTGTCAGCAAGTGATACCTTAATTTAATGTCACCTTTTTAAAGGTAAATCTTACCAGAAGTTCCCAGGCATAGCCTGAGTTGGGTATTTCTCTGGATGCAGAAACTGGGCTGGTCTGGGAATGTTCCAGTGGGATGGAACACGTAGTTACACTTTTTTAAGAGTGGCCACACTCACAAAATTCATTGTGGGATGTGTTGGCCCAGAAAATTCCCATCTCCACAATATCCTGAACCATTCCTTTTCCTCCCTGCCAGTCAGGAGTGCTTGGTTTTCAACCACCACCATAACCAAAGTATGGCTAAACAGCTTAAAAATGGCATTATTTGATGGTGTTTAATCTGAACAAAGCAGATAAAACTCTCTTCTAACAAGGGCAACCAGTTTATCCTGTGTTCCTCTCAATCCCTTTATTGAAACAATTGTCTTCAAACTTGAACTAATTTGTTCTGCAAATTGATTGTTTCACAAGGAAATTTGCCTGGTTTATGCCATGTATAGATTTTTGGGTTTTAATACACAATATTGAGGTTTTACCAAGTTGTTGCATTTATCTGAGAGGAAGATTCTTTTATTTGATTAGGCTGACAATAAAAATATTGTGGGTTTTGGTTTCTCTCAGGACAAATTCTGATTCTGCCTTGCACCAGAGCACCATGACTCCAGCTCAGCAGGAATCCTTTTCAGGAGGGTCACAGGACATGCAGCAGAAAAGAGGTGAGCAGAGAAAAATGGATAAAAAGATTTAAAACAATGAAATGCCCCTGGATTGGGCTCCATGTGTTTGTAAATCTCAGGAGTGCTGGCACTTCCTGCATCCACTGACACAACAATTGGAGAGAAGGTTCATATTCACCTTTCTGGGGGCTGAAATCCAGAGAAATGACACCAAACTAAGGGACAACATTTTCCTGAGCCCCAAATTTTGTCATTCTAAGACCTTGCCCTGGGGAGGATCCCCTGGGCTGGTGGGACTCTGGTGCTGAGTCCTCAGCACTCGCAGAGGTCTGGGGAGCTTCTGGGGCAGGGTGGAATTCCCAGCGTTTCCATCAGGAACACGAGGTCGAGGAGGAGCAAACACCTCATCCCGTGTTTATTTATGGCCCGGGATCCCCAGGGAACCTCCCCGGGAGGAGGCACATCTTCCACGCATCCCAGGACAATTCCGGGCTGGAGCAGCTCCACACCCACAGTTCTGGTGCCCTCTGCTGGGGCTGTGCCTGCTCCAGCTCGGCTGGAATTGATCATCCCAAAGCTCCTTTCCAGCTTTAATATTCCCTGATCCTAAAAGAACCTCCCAAATGTCATCCTTCAGCAAGCACCCAGAGATGATGAAGACACAGCACAAGCCTTGGACACGCCTGTGCTGTCCTGCAGCTCTTCCAGGTGCTCCTGGAGCTGTAGAACCTTGGGAACTGCTCATCCTAACCAGGATTCCAGAAACCTGCACTTCAGTCATCGCTGTGAAATGTTTTCATTGCTTCGTCTCTCTCTGTCTGGGAGTTCTTTTGTTTCTGTGCCACCTTGCAGTTGTTGAATGAAGAAATGTCCTTGGGCTGTGGAGAAGTGGCAGCTTTGTGGTGTTGTTCCATCCCAGGGGGATGGATTGGATTTTCCCCCTGGAATTGTCCTCTTGGATGCCCTGGAGATGTTCAGGGTTGACATCACTTGTGCAAAATGCAAAAGATGGGAAAGACCAGGGCCCAAATAAACCCTTCCATTGACATCTAAGCAGAGTAAACTGGAGGCCAGAAGTTTTTTAAGTCATATTTGGGTGGTTTTTTAAAAGTCTCATTGATGAATTAATTAATTAAATACAATTTCAGTCTGGTTTGTGGAATCTTTGGGTTTTTTAAACAGTAGAGTGCAACTGTTTCATCCTCTTGGATAATTTAAACTTAATAAGATTTTCCAATGGTTAAACTTCCAATCTGAGAACTTCTCAGTGAGAAGCTGAATATTATTGATTGTTCCTTTCAATCTCTTCTTTCTAAGTTTTATTACTGACTGTCCCTGGAATGGAAGAAACCACCTCTGATGCAGACAAAACCCTCTCTAAGCAAGGCTGGGACACTAAAAAGGTGGGAATTGCACATTTCAAAATGTAGAAATTCTGTTTTCTAAACATATTTAGATAAATGAATGCTTTAATTGCTGTCAATATTAACAAACTACTTGAAGAAATGGGAGATTAAATGCTGTTTTTAAAAACACATAATAAACATCAGGTCAGGAAGGCTTTTTATGTGTGTGTGAATGCACAGGCTCGATTATATGAGGAGAAGCTCTTGAAATTTGAAATTTATTGGGCCAATAAAGCAAAAAAATGATAAATATCTTCTAAGAGCTCCCAGGGCTTACATAGGAATGATTAAATTAAACTTATTAATTGAAATATCTCCTAGGCAATTACCCTTCAGCAGCATCTTCGCCTTTAAATCTCTCTTCCTTCTATTTTAGACTGGGTCATCAAGACCTAAATCCTGTGAAGTTCCAGGAATCAAGTAAGTTTTCAGCAATTTTTATTTTAAGAGCACTGAGATCTTTAAGAAAAAATGCTGTGTATTGAATATCCATGAATATCCTCTTGCTTTGGAATTTTTTGGAAAGGCTCTAGATACAAACCAAGACCCTCTGTGAGGGTCAGATATACAAAATCTATAAAAAATGTCTTCTTTATGAAATTTCCTTGTTAAGTACATTTTGAAAAGCTCTGTCCAGGCTGCAGTAATAATGCGCTGGTGTGGTTTTCCCCCCAGTGCAGCATCTTCCTTCTTTATGAAATTTCCCTGTTAAGTACATTTTCAGAAGCTCTGTCCAGGCTGCACTAACACTGCACTGGTGTGGGTTTCCTCCCCAATGCAGCATCTTCCCCTCAGCTGACCAGGAGAACACTACAGCCCTGATTCCTGCCACGCACAACACGGGCGGCTCGCTGCCCGACCTGACCAACATCCACTTCCCGTCCCCGCTGCCCACGCCCCTGGACCCCGAGGAGTCCACGTTCCCTGCCCTGAGCAGCTCCAACAGCACCGGGAACCTCGCTGCCAACCTGACCCACCTGGGCATCAGCACTGCCAGCCAGGGTGAGGGCACTCCCCGAAACCACGGGAGTTCTGTTCTTTCTGGGCTTTTCATTTGTATTATGTGGACACAAAAAATGGGGAAGCTGTATGTAGTTACAGGGCCTCTATCTCATGTTCTTGATGCCCAAATCTGCTTTTTTAGTTTTTTGTTGTTGTTTTTGTTTGTTTGTTTGTTTGGGGTTTTTTTGTTGGTTTGGTTTGGTTTGGTTTTGTGTGTTTGTATTTATTTTTATTTATTTATTTTTTAATGTACAAGACTGGAGTCCCTCTCTTGTGCTGAACCCCAACATCCCTTGTGTTATGGGAATATCCCCAGCAGCCTTTTTATTCCCATTCCTTGAGAATAGCATTTTATTTTCATGTGAGGATTCTTCTGGAGTCTATTATTGATTAATATTGTAATTATTGATTGCTATTTTTAAAATAATTTCACTGATACTCAAATAATTATGAAGAGAGCTGATTTGTTTTTCATTGTCAGTGACAGTTGCAGTCTGTTGATTCCTAGAATAGAAATGAGGAGTTGTATCCAAAACTACAAATGTATTTCCTGTGCTGGGCAGGATTCCCTTTCCCACTTCTCCTGGATTGGGAAAAGGAAATTGCTGGAGTCAGGTTGATGTGCTGTGGCTGAGCAGGTGAGTTTGGAAAGCAAGAAGAGGATTTAACCACTTGAGGACAGAGCAGGGCAGCAATTCCAGCATCCTTGGAAGAGTTTTTTGGTCTCCAAAGTTTCAGGGGTGGGCTCAGAAATTAGGATTTAAGCCACAGTGGATCTCCACATTTTTTGCCCATAATTAGCAAAGTTAATGATACAAACCCAAACTGGTGAGTCTGTAATACTTAGAAAACATTCCCTGATCTATCAAAGACAGAACAAATTAAAGGTGCACTCATTGATTTTATTCCTGCTTCCCTTGGAGGTTATCCCAGTTTATCCGTTGCCACACTCAGTGTTTGGTGCTTTCCACACCGATTTTTCCAACCTTTCCATGCTGCTCCTTAGCAGAAAACCCCAATGAAGGCTTCTGAGCCCTGTGCCCTGCTCAGGGATGTCCCAGATCCCAGATCCCCTCGGCAGCCCCGGGGGAGGTGGGGAAGCCACCCCGTGCCAGCTCCAGGACATCGGGGTCCTCTCCCCTCCCGGAGCTGGGTTTGCAAACCCCGTTGGGAGCCTGCCTGGCCTGAGCCCCTCTGCCTGCTGCCTGCTTGGCAGCCTGGCCTTCCTGGCTCCCTGGCAGCCTGCCTGCAGCCCTGAGCCTCTGCCAGGTGCCTGGGAGCTCACGGCTCCTGTGAGTTCCTGGCTCTGGCAGCTCTGGGAGAGCAGCACTCGCTCGCTTGGCCTCACGTCCCTGCCCAGGGAGTTTGGTTCCTCTGGGGTGAAGCAGAAAAGAGAAGAGGTTTCTGAACTCACAGATTTTTGGCTTGATCTGAACAAAGTGACAATGTTTGAGTTGTTTATCCCTACCCCCTGCTGGGTCGTGGCTCTGGGGAGTGCGGTGGGTATTTCCTGCACTGGTGTGCCATTAAAAATGGAGCTCTTCCTGTGTAACCAGTTCTGCTTCTGCTTTTTCCATTAAAGAGGTGTTTGCTTTTACAACACCTCAAGTGCCCTGTGATAAGCCTGGTTCCAGGATCTCTTATCTCATTCCCAGGGTCTGAGCCCAAGCAAACAGAGCAGAACCTGCCTTTCCTGGGCTTGGCGAGTGCCGGTGAGCGAGGACGGTGCCTGCGGTGCCTGGAACTGCTGAGGCTGCTCTGCCTCTTCCAACTCCTCATCCTGGGCACCAGCCCGACCAACCGTGCCTGGGTTTGAGCCAGGGCAAACCACAGGACTCTTCCTCTCATCCTGATGCTCTTCAACCTGACAAAATTAATTACAAATCACCTAACGAGCTCCCGCCCGATCGGCCGAGGCGCCTCCAGTGCTGTCCACTCGGGCCACTCGTTTTTCCCGGTTTAGGGAATTATTTTGGGTACAGATCTCTCCAAGGCCTTGCTGTGTCCCTGCTGAAGGGTTTGTTGTTCCCAGCAGGAATGACGACGACGCCGGCCCCGTCCCAGCACCGCCAGCCCAGCGTCAGCCCCCTGTCCCTGGGCGCGGACTCGCGGCGACCGCAGTCCCAGCAAATGTCCCCCACGCTGTCCCCTCTCTCGCCCATCACTCAGGTAGGAATTCTGGGAGGAATTCACATTTTCTAATCACAGGTTCATTGTTTTAATCTGCTTAGGCTGCAAGTTTATACGCTGGAGGTGATGTTGAGTCTTCTGAAATGCAGAATTACAGAATCCCAGGGTGGTTTGGGTTGGAAGGGACCTTAACCCTCATCCAGTTCCACTCCTGCCATGGGCAGGAATATCTTCCTTTAGAGCAATTCTCGACTCTGAACGTTCAGGTGCTGTTTTTAAAGCACAATCTAGGCCTGGCTCAACCCTCCTGGTGTGAAGTGCTCGAGCACCCAGGGGAATTCCCTGCCAGCGTGGCTGATCCTGCTCCTTCTCTTCCAGGCCGTGGCTATGGATGCGTTGTCCCTGGAGCAGCAGCTGCCCCCGTACCCCTTTTTCACCCAGACCAGCTCCCAGCAGCAGCAGCAGCCACCAGTGGCCAGTTCCCTGCCCCAGACCCCCCCTCTGCTGCAGAGCTCGGGGCTGCAGAGGGGCCCCCAGCTGCCCCCTCTCTCCGTCACGGTACCTTCCACCATCCCCCAGTCACCTCCAGGGAGCCAGAGCCAGCCCTCCATGGGAATTGACATCAACTCGGTGAGTCTGGGAATGGCTTTCCTTGGGAAGAGCTGGGAGTGTGCAGTGCAGGGTGGGAAATCAGCTCGGACATCCCCGTGATAAGGAGAATTTTAGGGAGGCTGAAGGAAACTCAGAATGGTTTTGGTTGAATCCACCTTTAAATGTTTTCTAGAGGAAAATTCACATTACTTTTTGTCCCAGGTTTGATTAGACCCAGCTTAAATAAATCAGCAGTTACTGGGAGATTTTCAGGGTGTTCAGTGTCCCCCCAACATGTCTGGGGGAGCTCCCAGAGCCTTGAGAGAGAATCCAACTACAACAAGCATTTTCCAATCAAAATACCATCTGGAAAATTTTATTTTCCAAAAGTTGTCAAGAACCAGGCATTTTCCACAGTTTCTCTGTTTAGAACCCTTTTATTTTGAGGAATTTTAGAGCATGTATTCCAGAATTGGGATTTGTGGCTGCCTGCAGTGCCCAGAAGAATCGGAGCGAGCATTTATGGACAGATCCCTTTTCCTGCTTGTTTTAACACGGTCTGTTAGGAAATGTTCTGTCTCAGCAGCTGAAAATCCCAAATCAAGGGTCACAGGCCAGGAAAGAAGGGATGTCCCAGCTGCCCCTGCTCCCCCTGCCCCGGGCAGGGTCCTGGCTGTCCCACCTGTGGTGTCCTGGCAGTGCTGTAGTGACAGGAATGGATTTGGGAAGGAGAAGGAGTAAATTCTCTTGATCTGCACTCGATTGTGGATGAAATTTTAAACAGTTTGTGCTCCTTGAGAGCAGCTGCTTCCCTTCAGGATGGGAAGGGGAAGAGGGAAGGACAATCCAGCAGTGGAAGGGATCCCATCCCACTCAAAACATGTCCCTGTTTCGATTCTAATCCTCATGTAGCACCAGTACAGATAATTCTGATCTCATCCTTTGCTTTCTGTGTTGCTTTCCTCATCCTAAACCTCTTTATGACCTGAACTTTTAGGCTGCTGTGCTTATCTTCTAAAGCAACTCAAGCAATTCCTAAATAAACAAATTCAAAGCCACTTTATCAAAAAGCCTTTGGAGCTGTCACGGCCTCGCTGGCAACTTCTGCCCAGGTTTTGTAAAGCAGAATTGAAGTTTAATTTGTAGTTTGGGTGGCTGCTGACAGGGTGTAAGTGGCAATGCAGAGCAAAAAGGGAAATTCTCTTGGGATTTACAGAATTTGAGGTCAGAAGTGGTAATGCAGGGCTCTCCCACACTGCAAAGCTGATTAAATCCACTGGATTGCAGGTTCTCCTCAATCATCCCTTATTTTCTAAAGGAACTAAAATAAGAAGAGCTGGACGACTCTTTATGTTAATTAGTACAACATTATTTAAATACCATTAATATTATTAATTTGTTCCAAACCAGGGTTCTTTATGATGGGAAAAAAGAGTTAAATCTTCAAAAATAACTTCTCAAGACACCTGAGAAGAGTGTAAAAACCACAGGTACAAACCTGCAAAAGACAGTGTGGATTCCCAGAGGGTGTCTGTGCCACGTCCTGGGGTGCAGTGGGGTTTGGGGCAGTGTGGGGACAGGTTTGTACCCCAGGTTTATCCATCAGGAGTTCTCACCTCGGTGCTGGTAACACAGCTGGAGGCAGAGCAGGATCCCAGAGCAGCGTAAACACTTGAACTGAAGCATGGATGACATTCTTTTTGAATTATTCCCAGCTTCGCAGGCTTCTTTGCCCTAAATCCTTGGCTGGCCTGATTTTTTTAATCTATTTTGACTCAAGCATAGCTGAGAAGAGGCAGGAAATGCTCCCAGCCGTGCCCGTCCCTGCCCTGGGAGCAGACCCGGAGCTCTCCCCCTGTTTTGGGCCCTCGTTCACATAACCCTGTCTTCCCACACAGAAACTGAAGAGGATGGTTTCTCCCAGCTCCATCACCCCAGAAGTTTGTATTTTCCAAGCCTCCCTCAATGCCATGGTGTTTAATTCTGTGTTGTTCTGTAGGCCTCACTCCAGCAGTACCGCAGTAATGCTGGCTCCCCAGCCAACCAGTCTCCCACCTCTCCTGTCTCCAATCAAGGCTTCTCTCCTGGCAGCTCCCCTCAAGTAAGGGACTCTGTGCTTCCACAGGCCTTGCTTCTCGTGTGTGTTTTTAGCTGGATTTCTCCATCACTGCCCCATAGTTGTCTCACTGTGACTCCATGTGTGCCTCATGCATCACCGACGCCCCATCTCGGCTGCCCTTCCATCCGCCCCCAGAGGGTTTCAGTAGCTGCTGAATTGCCTTTTTTAGTGAGCAGAGAATCACAGAATCAGGCTGCTGGTTGAACGTTGGGGTGGTGTTTGTTTGGTGGGCAGAACCTCCAGGGAGAACCTTCCAGTTCCCAGGATCCCAGGGGAGCTGATGGTGTGAGGTCAGGAGGGCAAGAAAGAGGGAAATTTCGGTGCCTCCTGCAGCAGGAAAACTCCTGGGGCACTAAATATTGAAATATTTACACTAAAATATCCCAAACTGATTTAGATCAGAACGTTTTTTATGTGGGAGCACGCCCTGTGAGAGAAAACACTGAAGAAAATGCTCTTGAAATGAGCAGCTTGTGGCTGGCAGGGAAGGGGCTCCCAGCACACTCCCTTGCACACCAGCTGCTTTTCCTTGCTCCATGTGTATCTCCTCACACATCCACGTGTTCTGTATGGAAATCACGACTTGGGACACTGTGTGATCCTCTGAAGGGGGATTTTTACCTGCCAGCAGCAAGAAATTAAAAATAGGCAGACTTTGAGGGTGCCCCAGTGTAAGAAAGTGCATTTTCAGTGCCTGATGCTGCTGAAAGAGCCCCAGCTGGCTGCTCTGCAGGATCCCACCTGGAGAAAGGACGTGCAGGGATTTCTTCCAGAGCATCACAAGAGTCTGAAAATCTATTTTCTGTTCCATCACTGTACATTGAAGGCTGTCAGGAGAATCCTTTCTATATAAGTGCTGCCCCTCATGGTTCCCAGGCAGGAGCTCCAGGTCTCCTTCATTAGCCAGGTCATGGTGAGCTCAGCCCTGGATCCGAGTGGCAGGAACTGTCTGGATTTCCTTAACCCTGGCTTAATGGCTTCTTAACCCCTCTCTCTTCTGCCTGCTTCTGTGAGTTGTGCTGTGCTCTGTGTGCCTCCAGAAACCAGCACTGTCCCTAGAGCAGAGCTTGCTGCAAGCTCTTGGTTCTCACTGGGCAGCACATCCAAATTTGGGTTTTGTGCTGATTTTCTTTCCCCTTTGGTTTCTCAATAACTCTGGCTTGGCTTTGTCCCCAGACTTGCCCCCACTGGTCAGTCCCAAGGACCAGAGTGCAGTAAATGGAGCACACACTGGGCTATGATTTTTTCCTGCTGGTTTTATCCTGTAAAATCTTCCTCAGGTTTTGTTCTTTTTGTGAGAGATACCACAACTCTGAGTGAAAGGAAGAGAATTTATTAACACTGTAGTATTGGCCTCTTAAATACCCATAGAATTCCTTAGGTTTGCTAAATGAAAACTGAGGTGGATTCGCCACCTCCAGGAATGTCCCAAAAGCTGGAAGTGGTGGTGGTCACAAATACGAAATGTGGAGAGAAGGAAAACCAGTTGGGAGGGAAAATTGGAGTTGGTTGTGAAGATGGGGCAACTCCCAGGGAGCAGAACCCCTTAATCTGCCCGGAGGGAAGGCAGATCCCATCCAGCAGCAGAATATTCCCCTGTGGAGCAGTCTGGCCCTGCTGAGGGGGTGTGACTGGGCAGGTGCCTCCGCGGGCTCCTCTTTCTCCCGTGGATTTGGGGTTTCATCCTCCGAGTGCCAGAGGACATCCCTTAAACCACAGACCTGGGCTTTGATTTGTGTCCCACAGGGTTCATTCAGCACAGGTTCTTCTCCATGCTCCCACCTCTCCCAGCCCCTCTGCTCCCTGTCCCAGCCGTGTGTGTATGTCCCACCAGTGCTCCCAGTCCCATCCCAGTCCCCAGAGGGGTGGGAGAGCTCTGCCTGCCCCCCAGCTCTGTGTCTGCATGGCTTCCACCCCGGCGCCTTGGCTCTGCTCCCCTGCTCTCACCCCTGGCATCCTGTTCCAGTTAGACACAAATACTCCTGCTCTAGTGGCTCTGACCTGGAGGACCTGGTAGGTATTTTTAGATGGATCATTCCAGCCAGGGATTTGTGCTTTGGGGTTGGTTTTTCCTCACAGTCACTCCATGAAGCCCAGAAGATGCTCTGGTGGCAAATCAGACCTGGCCAGTGCCTCTGGAGGTGTTGTTTGCATGATGTTGGTCCTGGAGTTGTTGGTTAATTATTCTGAGGCTCTGAAGTGTTGAAGGAATGACATTTCCAGGAGGTTTCCTTTGGGAATTTCGGTGTTTCCAGCTGTAGAAACCAGCACACTTCACAGGAGGAGCAAATCCAAGCTGGGTTTTGGTAGGAGGTGCTGACGTGGACTTATACAAGCGCATTCTGCTCTCCTGCTGATTACTTCTTGTGTTCCCCAGAGTTTCTGGGATGGGAACAGTGCTTAGTGGAACACAAAGATTTTAGGGATTGTCCTCATTTTGGGAATTGTCCTTTCATGCCCATTCTGAGGAGTGAAATGATAGGAGTTAAAGGGAAAAAATGCCTCCATCCTCTGGAGCTCTCGACTAGCAATTGGATTTTAGTGCTGGTTTTGCTTCCCGTCGAGTCTGTGCCATCCCAAAATTCAAATTTTCCTTAGAAATGGTTATAAACCATAGGTTGGGCCAGATTTAGGTTGGATTCAGTGATCTCAGAGGTCTTTTCCAACCTGGTTGATCCTGTGATCACCCAGTGCTGACCCCGTTCCTGCCACTTGGGCTGGGATTAATTTTCCATCGTGGAGCTGGGTTTGGCTGCTCCTGATCCACTTGGTGAGTGAGCTCTGGATTGTGCCTTCCAATTTTTAGGAGCAGGTTGGATAATGTAGAGTTGGGGTAGTTGATCAAAGCATGACAGGGCACCAAATCAGGTCCCAGTGGTTAAAAAACCCTAAATTTTTCTTTAAATTGCTGTAAGTGGCTCTTTGCTTTTCTCTTATCGGTGTCTTATCAGGGGCTCTTGTGGTGTTTGTTCCCTCCTGGTGTTTGATCCCTCAGGAGTGGTGATGACCAGGTGATAAATTGGAAAACTGGCTCCAGTTCCAGCCCTTTCCCAGTTCTGGCTGCACATGGAGCAGGGATGTCAGGGACTGTTGGATGGTCTGGCTGTGACAGACCATAAATGCCCAGGAAAGTGGTGTTTTTTGGGACAGGATTAAAACACTGACCTCAAATTCTTAGTCACTTTTAGAATAATTGATAAATGATGGAGAATAACTGAGGGAGGGCAAAGTGATTTAGCAAGTAATTCCTCATGGAATTCTTCACTGGGCTTCCACCTGACCTTTCCTGCTCTGCAGCTTCCCTGGAATGACTTTAAACCAGGAATTTTGCCATTTGAGGCTGCAGATCCACAGCCAGAAAAGCCTCTCCCGCCTCAGGGTGGGGCTCCTTCCACCCAAAATCCCAAAAAAGCGGAAATCGCGGTTCTGTTGTCCCTCCCTGTGTTCCCCAGCGCAGTGTCCGTGTCCATAAATCCCAGTTTTCCGTGTTGTCCGTGCTCTGGGAGAAGCCAGTGGGGTTCTGTGGTGTCCCCGTGGCCGGTGCGGGGTCCGGGGCAATTCCCGCTGCTCCGTGCGGGTCCCGGGGGATTCCCTTCTGCTCCCTGGGGATCCTCTGGGATCCCCTGGGCCCTGGGGGATTCCTTCCTGCTCCGTGTGGATCCTGTGGGATTCTCTGGGTCCCAGGGGATTCCCACCCGCTCCAAGTGGATCCTCTTGAATCCCCAGGGCCCTGGGGGATTCTCTCCTGCTCCGTGTGGATCCTGTGGGCCCTGTGGGATTCCCGCCCGCTCCATGTGGATCCTGTGGGATCCTGTGGGCCCTGTGGGATTCCCTCCCACTCCGTGTGGATCCTGTGGGATTCCCGCCCGCTCCATGTGGATCCTGTGGGATCCTGTGGGCCCTGTGGGATTCCCTCCCGCTCCATGTGGATCCTGTGGGATCCTGTGGGCCCTGTGGGATTCCCGCCCGCTCCATATGGATCCTGTGGGATCCCCAGGGCCCTGTGGGATTCCCGCCCGCTCGGTGTGGTTCGTGTGGGCCCCGGGCGATTCCCGCCCGCTCCGTGTGGATTTCTCTGGAATTCCCGATGCCGGGAGAGCCGGGGGAGCAATTGGGGATTTTGCACCATAAAGCCTCTGTTTTGTTTCAGCATTCTTCCATGCTGGGCAGTGTTTTTGGGGACTCCTATTATGAGCAGCAGATGACAGCTAGGCAGGCTAATGCCCTCTCCCACCAGGTGAGCAAATTCATCTCGGGCCTGGCTCGGCCTCTCCCACGTCAAATTAATTCCAATTAATTCCCAGTTAATTTTCTGTCACGTCCCCGTTTTGTCCATGTAGAGTTTTCCTTCTTTTTGTTTGTGTTACTCAGCAGTTTCTTGTTTTGTTTGGTTTTTCCCCTGTCCCACTCTTTGTCTGCCCCATCCCACATAGGTTTAAAATGTCCTGCCAAAAAAAAAAAAAAAAAAGGATATCAGTAAAAAGAAAAAATAATAATGAAGCTTTTAAAAATTAAAATAATGCCAGGCAGCTTTGAAAAGGGAAAAGAGTGAAAAGAAAATGTTAAAGCAGTGAAAATCAGCTTGAAAAAGAGAAAAATAAGGAAGTTTGGAAGAGGAAAATTAGTGAGAATTTTAAAATGGAAATCTGGAGAAAAAATTTTTAAGATAATGAAAAATTTTAAAAGGAAAAATAGTGAAATATGAAAGGAAAAACAATTAAAACAAATTTTAAATAATGCAAATTCATTTTAAGAAGGAAGAATAAGGAAAAGAAATTTGTAAAGTAATGAAAACTTTAAAAGAAAAAATAATGGCATTTGAAAGAAGAAAAATATGAAAAATCTTTAATGAAAAAGCATTTTTAAAAGGAAGAATAATGAAAACGTTTTAAAATAATGAAAATTAGCTTTAAAAAGGAAAAATTAAAATAAATTTTAAAATGGCAAAACAAAAATTTTAAAATAAAATAAATCTGACAAAATTCAAGATACTGAAAAAATTTTACGATTAAACATAATGAAAATACATTGAAAAATTAAAATAATTAAATATTTCAAGCTCCACATTTCTGGCTAGAGTTGCAATTGAGAAGGATTCCCTTGTAGGTTATGACAGTATTGACTCTGGAATTTGGGAATAACCCGTGCCTGGTGCAGAGCCTCGCTTGGTTTGGCCAACCAGGAAATTTAAATCCATTATTATACTTAATAATACTGGAATACTTAAACCTGGCATGTGTTCCTAGAGGGAATTCTGATGGACAGAGACCTCAGGGCGAGCCTGAATTCCCTTTATTTTCCTCCAAAAACTCCCTTTTCTTTCGTTCTCCCTCTCCCCACGCCCCAGTTTGATTTGTGCATCCTCCTCCCGCTCCTCCGAATTGGGCAGGGAGCTCCCCGGGGAGCTCAGGGCCAGCAGCCCCTCCTTTGAGCGAGGAAAGCTAAAGATGAATTTGTTTGCCTGTCTCTGTGCCGCGCTCGAGCCGTGTGCGTTGTGCCGCTGTGTCTGCGGGGAGCGGGGCGCTCACGGTGCTGGTGTTGCTCTGCAGCTGGAGCAGTTCAACATGATCGAGAACGCCATCAGCTCCAACAGCCTCTACAGCCCCTGCTCCACCCTCAACTACTCCCAGGCTGCCATGATGGGACTGACGGGCAGCCACGGCAGCCTGCAGGACTCGCAGCAGCTCAGCTACTCCAGCCACGGCAACATCCCCAACATCATCCTGACAGGTACCGCCAGCGCCTGCCCCGCAGCGCCGGGCAGCGGAGAGGGAGGGGCTGTCCTGCTCCTCCCTGCGGCACCTCCGGAGAGACAGAGCTCTCGGGGTGTCCGGAGTTGGGGTGCAGGGGTGGGGAAGGGGCTGAGGAGCAGCTGAGGGCACTTCAGAGGAGACTGAGGGAGACCCCGTGGGTTCTGCAGCTCCTCCCGAGGGGCAGCTCTGATCTCTGCTCTGGGACAGGGGCAGGACCCAGGGAACGGCTGGAGCTGGGCCAGGGATTTGGGATGGATCTCAGGGAAGGGTTCTTCCCCCAGAGAGCACTGCCCAGGCTCTCCAGGGAATGGGCGCATTCCCAAGGCTGCCAGAGCTCCAGGAGCGTTCGGACACCGCTCCCAGGGATGCACAGGGTGGGATTTTGGGGTGTCTGTGCAGGGACAGGAGCTCCATTCCATGATCCCTCTGGGTCCCTCCCAGCCCAGGACATTCCATGATTCCGTGATCCCACCCGTGGGGTTTGTCCCTGTTGAGCCAAGAAGGAAAACGGGGATTTTTGCTGTTGAGGGCTTTGTTTCACCTGGGCCATGGTGCCAGTCCAGGTGTCTGTCCCTGTGCCCAGCTCACCTGTCATCCCAGCACCAGCTTCCTGTGGACTTTTCCTGCCTCTGAACTCCCTGGGTCCTCTGCCACAGCAAGGAAAAGCTGTGAGAGCCAAACTCCTTCCTCTGCCCAGCCCGAGCTGGCCAGCAAAGGGTTGCAGTGTCACATATGGTGGCCAGTCTGGTCACAGTGGGAGTTTGGAAACAATCCCTGCCCAGGGATCCTGTGGCTGCAGTCGGGGATTGCTGATGGGAATGGTGGAAACTGAGGTTATTCCTCCTAAACCTGAGCGAGGGAAAAGGGACTCGAGTGACACCAAACATCCAGACACGAATTTTGGGTTATGTTTGGAGACACTGTGAGGAATGTGAAATTCTGAAATCCGGAGGAGGGTGGATGTTCCTCCTCTGAGAGCTCAGTACCTTTCCCAGGGTTTGTGGGAGCAGTTTCGTGCCTTTCAGGCCGGTGTTTCCCCAGTCCGAGCCCCCCGTGTGTTGTGTCCCCGCAGTGACAGGAGAGTCCCCCCCCAGCTTATCAAAAGAACTGACCAGCTCCTTGGCGGGCGTGGGCGACGTCAGCTTCGACACGGATTCGCAGTTCCCCCTGGATGAACTCAAAATTGACCCTTTGACCCTGGATGGACTGCACATGCTGAACGACCCCGACATGGTCCTGACCGACCCCGCCACAGAGGACACGTTCCGGATGGACCGGCTGTGAGGGGGTCCCCGCCGCCCCCTCCCCGGCTCCCGCAGCTTTCGTTGTTCTGCGCTTGCCGCGCCGCCGGCGCCTCCCGCGGCCCCAGCGATGCCACCCCAGCCGCTCGCTGCGTCCAGCACCGAGGAGTTCCCTGGTTTTCCATCGGCCTTTTCCTCTCCAGGGCCCCTCTCCCCAGCAGCGCTCCGGGGGACGCTGCCCGAGTGTCCCTGGCACCAGAGAAGGGCTTTGGCAGCTGGGGGAGGGCAGCCGGTGCTGGCAGACGCCGAAATCCGAAATCCGGGCTGGAGGGCGAGCCCCGGCCGGGCCCCTCCTCCCCCGGGCTGGGAAGCGAATCCCTGCATTGCCACCCCGGCGTTGTGACTCTGCTTTGTGACACTGCTCCTCCCTCGGTGCCGTGCTTGTCCCCAGGTGTGTCCCC
>VZTJ01002128.1:49509-64872 GCA_013397795.1 Orthonyx spaldingii | reverse complement strand
AGGAGAGGGCAGCGCAGCCCTTGGGCCGCGGGTGGGTCCGGCACCGCGCTTGGTTTGCGGCGCCTGCTCTGCCCGTGGGCCCCTCCCGCGGGACGGTTCCGTGTGCGTTCGGTCGGCTGGGTGTTCCCCCTCTCCCCCCGAGGTCCTTTCTCCTCCAGGAGGTTCCCCTCGCCCTCTGCTCCCGCCGGCCCCTGTGGGTTCTCCCGTGGGTTCTCCCGTGGGTTCCCCTGTGGGTTCTCCTGTGGGTTCCCTGTGTGTTCTCCTCTGGGTTCTCCTCTGGGTTCTCCCGTGGGTTCCCTGTCGGTTCCCTGTGGGGTTTCCCCCCTGCCTCCCCGCAGGCCTCGCTGTCCCTCTCGGGGGTTTCCCCTCTGCTCTCCGGCTCTCAGCCCCCCCAGTGCTCGCTGACTGTGCTCCCCGTGTTTGCCCACAGCAGAGGAGCGCGGCAGATCTTCTGCAGACCCTCAGTCACCCCAGGCACCTGAAAGGGGTGACAACCAGGATCAGAGCAACAACGAGCAGAAGGATCAGTCCAACAACAATGACAACTCCAGAACAGGCACGAGTAGTGGGAGTGGGGCGGATGGCAAGCAGAAGGCAAACAAGGACCAGGAGAATGGGAATGTGACTGAAGACGACATCAAGAACAAGGAGGAAGAGAAGAAGAACAAAGAAAAGTCACAGAACGACAACGGCCAAGGCAGCAGCGCGGGGGCTGCCCAGGGTGGCGCAGATGCAAATGGATCTGCTGGAAGCAACAACACAGGAGAGGGGGGACAAGGGGGTGGAGGCCAGAACAGCGGCAGTGGTGGCCAAACCAGCACAGGCAGTGGTGGCACTGAAGGCAAGGAAAACACAGGCAATGGCAGTAGTGGTGAGAACAACCCAAGCAGTGACAATGGTGGCAACAACCAGGCCAACACAGGCGGTGACAACAGTGGCAAGAACAGCCCAGGCAGTGGTGGCACTGGTGACAAGGGCAGTACAGGCAACAGCACAGATGGCCAGAACAACCCAGGCAGTGGTACTGGGGGCCAGACTGACAGCCAAAACAACAACAACAGTCAGCAGGGCAAAGATGACAACGAGAGCAGACAGAATGGCAACGATTCAGAGAGCCCCAACAAGGACACCAAGGAGAGCAGCAACAAGAAGGACGAGACTGACACCAACAAGACCAGCGACAACACAAGTGGGAACAACACCCAGGACAGCGAAAACAAGGACCAGGGCACCAACCAGGACAGTGGTGACAAGAACGGGGCTGGCGCCCAGGGCAGCAAGGCTGGGGATGAGCACACGAACGGGGACAGCAGCCAGGGCAGCCGTGGTGGGCAGCAGGCCCAGACTGACACCCAGGGCAGCGCTGGTGACGAGCAGACTCCCAGCCAGGACAATCAGAAGAACTCCCAGGAGGAGGAGAACCCTGTGGAGGGCGACGGCTTTTTGGAGAATGAAGAGAACGCCGGAGAGGACATGGGCGAGGCTGAGGAGGGCAGTGACACCTCCTCGAACCAGGAGAGGGGGAAGGGTGTTCCCTCCGTGCCCAGGGCCCACTCAGAGAGCAGCCACTTCTTTGCCTACCTGGTGACCACGGCCGTCATCGTGGCCGCCCTGTACGTGGCCTACCACAACAAACGGAAGGTGAGCAGCCCTGGGGATTGGTACTGGGACCCACTCAGTGCTTTCCCCCCATCCTGACTGGTTTCTCACCGGTTTGGTTCGTGTTCCTGTGGTCCCAACAGCAGTGGGAGGAGCGGGGGAGCTGTGGTCAGGAAAGGGGTCAGATCTGGGGGAAGCTGCGTGTTCTCAGCTCTGCTGCTGATTTTCAGCTGAGAGGTGAAAACATGAAGGGCTGTGAGGTCTCTGCATGTTTCCTCTGACACTTCTCTACTGACAGTTTTGTGTAGCAGGTCGCACAAGATTGGGGTTGTTTTTCCTCACATGAAGCTGATTTTGAGGGGGGAGAAACAAAACAAGTTCATACTGTTTTCTGCTTGTTGAGCAAACCCTGTTACCCATCTGAGCTGGGGTGGGGTACTGGCATTTACAAATTTCAAGTGCTTTCTCTCAGGAAAAGAGGCTGCAGGAGCAGGTGAATGAAAAGCCACAGGTGAGCCTGTGCTGGAAGCTGCTGTCCCACTCACCCTGTCTCATTTTTCTCTCCCCAAAGATCATTGCTTTTGCTCTGGAAGGAAAAAGATCAAAAACTGGTCGGCGGCCCAAATCTGGCGATTATCAGAGACTGGATCAAAAGGTGAGACCCAGCCCGAAGTGGGGGTTGCTGTGCCTGGTGTGTGTTGGAAATACAAAATCCTGGCCCTTTGCATTAGAAAGGGCCCCACAGCCCCAGCTCAGTCACTTCTGGAAAGCAGAGTTTGGTGCAGAAACAGGGCTTTGCCAGGAAATGGAAACAGGAGCACTGAGAAACGCTGGCAGGGCTGACCCAGGGCAGAGCTGGGACAGAGTCGAGCTGGGCTGTGCTGAACGACTTTGTCACCGATCCAGATGAGTTGTCAGGGAGGTTTTTAGTGGGAGAAGGGTAGGATTTGTGACGAAATCCCTTTCTTCTCTCCCTTGAAACCTTTTTCCACCTCCTGCCCTTCGAGGCAGATGTGCCTGGAATTATTTTTTGCCATGGGAAGAGGAAAGGTAAAACACAAAGGCAAGAGCTCGTGTTTGCTTTGGGAGCTCCTCAGCCCACTCAAGCCTGGACAGAGCAGCAAAGTAATTCTGAGCTTTCAGGTGGTTCCAACCTTTCCTTTTGCCTTTCCAGATCTAGGTTCCTCCTGGGATGATGGATGTGCTGTGCTGCCACAGTTGGATTTCAGCCCACGGGAAGGAGGGGAAACGCTTTTTGTTTTGCACCTGCACCTTGATAAAACCTCTCGCTTCCCTAAATTTCTCCTTTCCCAGCTGCCTTGTTTTCCCCTTGGGCACCTGGCTGCTGGAAAAGCCAGTCCCAGAGCTGCACACCCAGAACTGTTGTGTCCCAATGCAATGGAATTTGCCATCTGCTGGACTGACCCCTCCTTTTAGGGGGGGAAATTAAGGATCTGCTGCACAATGAGCCATGGGACTGTCCCTTGCTGGGAACGGAGCTGCCTTGGTCTCCTCCTCCTCCTTCTCTTCCTCCTACTTCTCTTCCTCCTCCTTCTCTTCCACCTCCTTCTGTTGGGTTTGGATGCTCAAGTTGGGAGCATGAGTTCTCTTGCACTTGTTTGGAATTGATCCACCACAGATCCGGGTTTGGGTTTTCTCTCCCTGTCAGTTTCCCAGTTCCACACCCAGATTCCCTGTTTCACACACGCCTCTGGCCACGCTGGAGCAGTTTTTGTGGTGTAGCTCAAACCCTCCATGCCCTGTGCAGGTCTTTTCCCTCCCAGTGTCCCCAGTTCAGTGTGTGCACTGGTGTGGAGCTGTGGAGGAGGGGTCAGGCTGGGGAAGCTCCAGTCGGTGTCAGGGATTCAGGTGGGAAGATTTCTTCCTGCCCCTTGTCAGGTGTGGGAGGGGAGGAATGTAAATCCCTGAGGAGTTTGGGGTGAGAGAGGCTCCCAGTCCCTCAGCCCCCCCGGTTGTGTTGGACTGGGACTGCTGGGACTGGGGGCTGCCAGAGCCCCTGGTGCCCTGTCACACCCGAGGAGGTTTCCATTCCTGCAGCTCTGCTCCCAGGAGATTTGTTCAAGCTGGGATGTTGCTGGAGAGGGCACAAAGTACCTGCTTGGCTCCTGCTTTGGGTTTTTCCAGAACAGGCAGAAAAAAAATGGATTTGAGGAACCCAGAGCCCCTCCCATGGGCACCCAGCTGTGCCACACCCAGTGCCAGCCGTGTGCCAGTCCCACACCTGCTGACTGCACGGGAGGAATCCCAGGATGGGTAAATTCCCTCCTGGGGAGCTTTTTCTGGCCTCCCCAGGCTTGGGAACAATCAGCTCCTTGCTCTGTGGTCAGCTTGGACGAGGGCAGAGCCGTTTACTGTGAAAGCTGCAGCTCTAGTTTTGGTTTCCTAATAGTTCATTCCAAGAGGGGAGAGAGGGCTTGACCTTCTCCAAACCCTGAAATCATCCTTTCCCTTTTTGCTGGCTCTTGACAAGCACAAGGAGCACGAGAGTCCCTCTTGGCCTTAAAGTGTTCTCCGAGTTTCCCTTGGGAACATCCAGGATACTGAAAGTAATTCCAGGAGTTGTTCTGGAGAGCAGGAGGGCGGAGGGAAGGGAAAGGGACACAGGGCAGGGAATGGAGCTCCTGGGAGAAGGGTGGGGACCTCCTGTGCCAGCTCCAGGGGTCCTGTGGGACCAGCCAGGCTGGGGGGACTGCTGTGGGGCAGGGGTGGGGAGGGGACACTGGCTTCTGGCTGGTGGCAGCAGGGAGACAGACCCTGTTCCCGTGTGTGGAATTCCCTGTGCTCCTGGGCTGCTCCGGCCAGGGTTTGCAGAGTGTGTGAGCTTTTTGGAGTGTGAGTGCTCTATGCCTGCTTTGTCCTGTTCTTTTTAATTGAATAATAATTTAGAAAGGGGTTTTTTTTTCACCATCTGCTCATTTTTCTATCCTGTTTCAAACCTTCTCCTGCTCCAGGCTGTGGGAATCCCACCCCGCTGCCAGCAGGGGAGGGAACATTTTGGACCTCAAACACCTCGATCCCGGGCTGAGCCAAGCACAAGCTCCTTGGGGGAATGAGGAGCTCCTCACGGCTCTGGGGAGAGGCAGAGCTCCCACCAGGCTGAACTGGGGGGGTTTTCCCCCAAAATCTCCCCGCCAGCACTTCCAGAGGCCGGTGTGCTCTGCCAACAGCCCGGGCTGCCCGGAACCTCTGGGATTGCTCCCGGTTTGTTGAGTTTTATGGTGTTTGTGGAACGTGTCCCACAGGGGTCAAGGTGCACAGAACCTTTTCCCTTTGGACACACGTGTTTGCCATGGATGGTGTCTGTTGGTACTGAGGGGTTTTTTTTGCCAAATATTCCTACTTTCTAGGCTTGAGCCAGCACATGATTTGTTTTCTGCTGCAGTGAAACGCACCTTGCTTGGAAGGATCAGAATTTTTTATAGTTCTTTGTACTGGTTTTTTTATTTTCTGTGTGGTGAAGTCAGTAAATGGATTTAAAAAGACCCAAAACATTGAGTTTTCACTTCTGTCTTGGTTTTGTTTTCTTCGTGTTCTTTGCATGGTTTCTGCTGACGCCTGGCACCAAAGGTGCAGGTTGTCTCCTCTTTATGCAAAACCGGTTTGACTTGGATAAAAACACCTGGTTTTGTGGAGCTGTCTGTGCTCAGAGCTCCGTTGCAGCCGGAAGGAGCCCAGACAGGCCCAGGCCAGAGCGGATTTGAAGTTTCCAGTCCGCTTTGCAGGGCCCAGTGTCAGCCCAGCCCCACCGGGTCTGGCCTGGGGTGGTGTGAGGTCAGGGCCTAGGAGGAGATTAAACTGCTCTGAACAGAGCTTAGTGGTGAGATCTCCTCTTGGATTTCTTCTTTCTCCCCCAGGGAGCCTCAGAGGGCGATCCCAGGACATCCCAGTGGTGTGGCTGCTGCTGGCAGCTGGCTGCCTGGGAAGGGGAAGAGAAGGTGCCTGATCCCCAGGGGATGGTCAGGGTACTTCTGCGGAGTGTTTCCTGCAGTGAATGGAAGAAACTTCCTCCTTTTCCCTAAAAGGAGGAAATCCCACCTTCCACTCCCTCCTCCAGCCCAGGCTGGGGACAGGGAGGGCACTGGTGTTCTGCGGATGGGGTTACTGACAGCTTGCAGGAGGAAAAAAGCCTGGAAATGGGGCATCAAATGAAAATTCCCACGGGGATATGGGGCTGGGAGAGACCTTACAGACCCCCAGATCCAAGCCCTGCTACGAGGGGCTCAAAGCCCTGCTCTGCTCTGTGTTCTTGGGGTGATTCCCCCAAAAAACCACTGCACTGTGCTCCAGGAGCTCGCTGAGCCCCTTGCCTGCTCTCACCCTGGTTTGAGAGGGTGGGAAAGGTCCCAAAATGCTTCTGACAGGCAGAGCAGGTGTGGTGGGGAAGGAACAGCCCCGGGTCAGGTCCTGTCCCTGGGCACAGGGAGCAGTGGCAGCGTCCCAGGGGTGGGGAGTGCCCACGGCGTTGTGTCGGGGTCACTGCCTGGGAGTCAAAGTCCGTGAGTGGAAATATTGTCAAAATCAGAAATGCTTCCTCAGCTGGGCTGGGCTCCACTTATCGGGGCTGGATTGCTGGGACATTCCGATAGGGGCAGTTTAGCAGAGAGGCCCCGAGGGTGGAGGAGGTTTAATGCATGAGAAACTGGGAGGAACTGGGAGGGAACTGGGCACCGAGGTGGGGGCTGGGGTTGGGTCTGTGCCCTTCCACGCTCCTGCTCAAGCTGCCTGGAGAGTGCTGCCAGCTGAGCTCGGGCTCTGCTACCAGGGAACGGGGACAGGACAGAGGGAACGGCCTCAGGCTGGGCCAGGGAGGGTCAGGGTGGAAATTGGGAAGATTCCGTGATGGAAAGGGCAGTCCAGGCCTGGCACAGCTGCCCGGGGCAGTGGGGGAGTCCCCATCCCTGGGGGATTTAACAGCCCTGTGGAGGTGGCACTTGGGGACATGGGCAGTGGTGGCTTTGGCAGTGCTGGGGGAGCAGCTGAATGTGATGTTCTCAGGGGGCTTTTCCACCCCAAATGATTCCACAGTTCTGTGAAATGTTCTTGTATCCACTCCCTGCCCTCCGCTCCACATCCCCAGTGAACCCAACCCACAGACCCTGTTAACCACCCCGGGTTTATTTTATTTTATCTAGTTTTGTTGAAAGCTTCGAATCTTGCACGGCCTCCTGAGCAAATACCTGAGCGTGAGCTGATCTCACAGCAGGTGTTTTCCTTACGGGCAGGGCACCAGCCAAGCAAACACATCAGCTTTGCCTCTGCAAGACAAATTCCATGGCCTGGCAAGGTTTGTTGGGATTTAAAAAAAACACCAAAATGAGTGAGAGAGCATTTGCAAGGTTGGAGCTCTTTGGGGTGAGAAAAGCAGGAGGAGAGGCAGGTTGGGGTCTCCTCGGAGCTGTGGGGGCCGTGGGGATGCTGCTGGGGGTCTGTGCCTAAATCAGAGGTTTCTGCCCTGCACAGGGGCCCTGGGAAGAGGACCTGGCTTGTTAAACCTCCCCCCAATAGCTCTGGTGCCTCCAGGTTGGGCCGCTGGCCTTGGGCATTTCCAGGGATCCAGGGGCAGCCACAGCTTCTCTGGGCACCCTGTGCCAGGGCCTCCCCACCCTCCCAGGGAACAATTCCTTCCCAATCTCCCATCCATCCCTGCCCTCTGGCAGTGGAAGCCATTCCTTGTCTCCTGTCCCTCCAGCCCTTGTCCCCAGTCCCTCTCCAGCTCTCCTGGAGCCCCTTCAGGCCCTGGAAGGGGCTCTGAGCTCTCCCTGGAGCTTCTCTTCTCCAGGTGAGCACCCCCAGCTCTCCCAGCCTGGCTCCAGAGCATCTCCAGCCCGGGAGCAGCTCTGTGGCCTCCTCTGGACTCACTCCAGAAGCTCCACATCCCTCTGGTGCTGGACCCAAAGCTGGCGGCGGAGACCAGACCCGGACCCCGGAGGTGGGGTCTCACCTGGGCTGTGGGGCTGCGGCAGAGCCCAGAGCAGCCTCCCCAGGTCACCGCTGTGCCCAGGGCACTCGGGCATGGGCTGCCCAAGGGGCTGATTCTGGGTGGTTTCTGGGGCTTTGGCTCTTTGCAGAGCTCACCTTCCCTGCAGGTTCCAGCCCACCGCTGAATTTCCTCTTTGCTCTGCTCTAATCCTCTTTGCCAGATCAGCCTTCAAGCCTATTTCCAGGGCTCCTTTCCAGCACGGTCACACTATTCCCTGCCCGGTCACACCGCGACTTGCTCGGGGTTTTATTTTTCTCCTGCTCCATCAGCAGCTCACACCCGGGCTTCTCCCAGCCCTGCCCCGGGGGTTGCTGTCCACAAGCATCACCGTGATGGGATTTCCAATCAGCTTTCATGAATTCATCTACATCCAGTTGGTGTCTGGGAGGAATATTTGCTCCCAGAGATGTCCTGTGTCGTGGCAAGCAGTGTGATTTCAGCCCCAGCAGTCCAAAGGGTGCAAACCACTGGGAGGAATGGGGATACTGGGAATGACTGAGGCTGCACCCTGAAGGAGAGACACGTGCAGAGACGGTGAGAGGCTGGGACAGGGGGGTTGCAGTCAGCAAGGAGGCTTCAAAATCAGTGAAAGCAACAAAAAAGAGGCATGGAGCATAAAAGAATTTGGATGGACGGTCGTGGTGGGAAGCTGGGGAGTGAGGAAAGGATCAAGGAGGGACCAAAATCCACAATGAAACCAGATTTATACCAGCAGCAGTTTAAAACCTCATGCTGTGCCAGTCCAATTCTGCCCAAACCTAGCAAAAAGTGGGGAAATTCTCATCCAGCAGCTGCTTTACCTGGACAAAGATGTTTTGGTGGATTTTGGTGAGCACTGGGGACTTCTCCTGACATCAAATCTGGAAGATCTGTGTCGGTTTCATGGGCTTTGAGCCACAGCCCAGGGTACCTCAATACCAGGGAATTCCTTCTTCCCATGGCTGTCAGCTCCAGGGAGGTGGGAGGAAGGTACATCCACATTGGCCAGCTGGTTTTCCTCACTCGAGTTCCCAATTTATGGCCCTTCTGCCATTATTCCTCCCCAAAACTTCACTGCTGCAGGACAAACCCCCAGCAACGCGGTCACAAGGATGGGGCTGTCCCTTCCCCTTTCCCTTCCTGTTCCCCTTTCCATTCTGCTTTCCCTTCCCCTTCCTTTTGCCTTCCTTTCCCTCTCACCACCCCCAGCCCCGCTGACCCGTCACGAGGCACAAACCCCAGGATCATTATCACTACTTTATTACTTCCAGTCTCATGTGCTTCCCTTCCCGTCTGGAGAGGACTTTGATGCTGTTCCCAAGCTTTTACCAGCAGACAGAAGGACTTTGTTGCTGCTGAAGGAGGGTGTGCTTGTGCCACCCAAGCCTTGGGGCAGTGGGGGGAGAGCAGCACCCACACATCGGGAATGCTGGGGGGGTCTTGCTGCTCCCAGGAATGACTCTGGCAGCACTGGACAGCCTCAGACAGCTCTGGGGGCTGCAGGGGCAGGGGGGTTTTGCTGGGGGATGTGGGTGGGGGTCGATGATCCTGATGGGATCAAGCAGCCGTGGGAGCTGCTGGGCAATGCTGGTGCCTCCTGTTTTGGGGTTACCTTGACTTCTCTCCTGCCCACGGCTGCTCAGGGCAGCTCCTGGGGACCCTCTTCATGGCCAGGGACCAGCACTGCTCGTGATGGTGGAATGGAATGAGGTTTTTTTGTGTGGGTGTGAGGTCCAACACAATCTGTCTGGGAATGGGAACGGCATCTTCCTGGATTGAAATCCCTCGGCTTCGCATAGAGACGGATCTGCTACGGGTGTGTGAGAGCTGGGAGTGAGGTGGGGTGGCGTGGTGGGGTCCCTGCTGCTGGGACTGCTGCCTTAGTCTCCCTTCTTGGAGCTGGTGGCCTGCAAGCTCATCTTCAGCCAGGCCAGGTCCACGTAGAGGTTGCGCTTGAGGATGGTGCTGGCGCAGATGATGGCTCCTTGCAGGGCTCCCATGAAACCCCCCAGGCACAAATCCTGCCCTGAAGGAGGGAGCAGCAGACGTGGTCCCCTGTGAGCAGCAGCCCTCACTCCCCACCCGTTCCCAGCCAACCATCAGTGGTGGTTTGGGCACCCCCTTCCAGCTGCCCCTGCACCATCCCTGGAGTCTGAATTCCAAAATCCCCTCCCCATCTGACCCTTCCGTCTCTCCAGCAGGAAGAGGCCTCATCCTGCCCTGGGCAAGGAGAAAACCTCCCAGAGCTGAATGAGCACAGCCCTTTCCTCCTCCCCCTGGGACCACGGAGCTCTGTTTTTCCAGCAGTTCTTGCACTGCCCCACGGCACCGACTCCTCCCTTTGTTTCCTTCCAGGACTGAAGGTTTTCTCTCCCCACACCCGGCTCCCCCAGAGCTGTCCCCGCCTGGGGACGCTGGTGGCTCTGTCACCTGTCAGGTAGAGGTTGGGCACGGCGGTCTCTGCCCGCACGGTGGCCACGGCCTCGGCCTGCAGCCGGGAGATGCCGTGGTCGGCGCCGTAGAACTCCCCGCGGGGACTGGCGATGTAGTGCTGGTTGGTGAGGGGGGTCCCGCCGGACAGGTACTCGATCTGTGGGGACAGGGGGCTCTGCAGGGCTGGCAGGACAGGGGCCACGGGCTGGGCAGGGTGTCCTCGCAGACCCCGGGGTGGTGCTTCTGGCCAGGTTTCATCCCAGGATGGTTCTGGCGGATCATCCTGGGATGGTCTGCCCAGGTTGGACGGGGCTTGGAGCAACCTGGGCTCGTGGAAGGTGTCCCTGCCCATGACAGGGGCTGGAATTGGATGAGCTTTAAGGTCCTTTCCAACCTTTCCAACCCAAACCATTCCATGCTCCACGGTCACTCGCCCTTGCACCATGAGGAGGCAGCAGTGATGGGTTGGTGCCAAGACCTCACGTGCAGCAGGTCCAGCCCCAGCTCCAGTGCTGGGTGGGTAGAAGAGACCCAGAGAGAAGCTGGAGGATCCCTGAACCCTGAGTTTAGGACCCTGAACCCCGAGTTTAGGACCCCTGAACCCTGAGTTTCCTCACCCGGCCCTGGATACGAGGGTAGAGCTTGAAGATAATCTCCATGATGGCATCCACAAAAGTCTTCTTCAGGTCCTCATAGTCATCCCCCCGCTTGTGGACCTGCTTGTCCTGCCACTCCTCGAACCACTCGTACCTGGCGAAGGTGACGACGGCCAGCGTGGATTTACCTGCGGGAGGACAAGGCTGAGGTGCTTGTCCCTCTGCCCACCCTCATCCCACCCACCCTGTCGCTGCCTCAAACCCAGGAGATGTCCCCAGGTCTCTGGGGCTCCATGTCCTTCCTCCAGGTACCCCAAAGACCGCACTCCACGAGCCCCATGCTCAGCAGCTTTGATCGTGGACAGTTGAGTAGAAACTCCTTGTGTGGGGTCACCAAACCCCAAGAGGAGTTTTGAAGCCCCTCACAAGCATTTGTGGCTGGGTGCTGGCCTTACCTGGGTGCCTCATTTCCCAGGTGGGGTCCTTGGCTGACGGCGAGGTGACGAAGAGGAGAGGGATGTTGTTGGCAGCTTCTTCTCTGGATGAAGCCAGGTAACGCTTCATCCTGCACGAGAGGGAAGGGCTGAGCTGGGGCTTGGGGCACCCTGAACCCTCCTTAGGGCCAAATCCCCATTTTCTGAGTCACTGCCCAGGAATTCATCTCCTTACGCTCAACGAAGCGCGTCCAAGGTGAAGCCAAACCTACATTCCATCCAGGTCGCTCCCTGGGAATATGAAGTAGTTGGTGGATTCCAGCCCCAACTCCTCCCTCGAGCCGCTGAGGCCGACGAAGACGGTGAAACCCCCCTCGCCGTGGGTCACCATGCGCAGCTGGGACTGGATCGCTGCAGTGTGGAGGGAAAAGGGGGAATTTATTCTGGGGGAAATCAGGCTTTTCTAGGATCCTCAGCTACAGAGTAGTGGTTTCTCCAATCCTGACCCCTTCCCACCAAACCCTGACCCTTCCCATCCACACAAAAATCCCCCTTCCCACCCACCTCTGTCCCTTTCCACACAACCATTCCCCTTCCCCTCTTCCATCCACCCTTGCCCCTTCCAGAAGATTCTCTGGCAATCCACCTTTAAGCAGACATTCCATCAACTTCCACAAATCTCCAGGCCCTGCACTGTGTTTTTGAGGGGGATCCTTGCACCAAAGCAGGACTTTGCAAGCTACAGCCAATTTGGGCCAATTAATTTAAGCTCAGTTAAAACCCCAGTGAGGAAATGAGCGGCCAGGGCTGGGTTTTGAGGGCTGCGGTCGACAGGAGCGACAGGGGCTTTGCCAATGCTAATTGATAAATCCGCTTTCCAAAGGGGATCAGGAGGGGATCAGCGCCGTAACCCCGGCGGAGCCGGCGCTGACGCGGTACCTGGCAGAGCCCGCGCCTCCGCCGGCAGCAGCCGCTCGTAGGTGTTGAAGATCCCGGCGTCCGAAATGACCACGGGGGCGAAGATGTCCACCACGTCCTGGCCTTTTTTCACTCTCACACCTGGGAGGGAAAATCCAGAGGGGGGAGAATGAGAAGGAGCCCAGCTTTGGGGAGCAGCCCCATGCCCATCCCGGGCCGGTGCTCACCGCAGGCTCTGCCCTGGGGGTCCAGCAGGATCCTCTGCACCGGTGCCTTCCCAAAGACGTTGCCTCCGGCCTTGCGGATCACGGGGATGGTGTGGAAGGCGATCTCCCCCGCCCCGCCCTTGGGGTACCAGGCGCCATGGAGGAAGTGGTTCACCAGGATGCTGTGCATGGAGAAGCTGGCCTTGGAGGGCAGCACACCTGGGAAAAGGGGCAGCCGAGGTGGGTTTGGGGGGTTATCACAAGTATTTTAGGATGAGGAACACCCTGGACAGGACACTGGGAGGAAGGTGAGGAACCTGGAGGAGCGGGGAACACATTGGGTGTGGGTGTCCCCCCATGTCCCCGTGGTCACCAACCTGTTCAAGTCCTGGGGGGCTCTGAGCAAAGCCCAGGCGATGGAGGGAGGGAAGGGGAGGCTCAGGGGCTACAGGGGAACATTCCCTTGCACAGGAATGGTGTCACCCCATCGGGAAGGTGAAGAAGGCAGAGGGAAAGAGATGGAGATGAGCAATGGGGACATGTCACCTGCCGGTGACTTGGGGACCACAGCATCCCTCACCTGCAAACCTTCCAAGAGCTTGAAAAAAAGGAGTGTCTTACCTTCTTCCCATTTCTAAAGGGTTTAACGTCATCCCAGAGCCTGCTGGTCACCTACCATAGGTGGGGAAGAGGTAGCTGAGCACAGCCCGGAGCTTGGGGTTGGGGGTGAGACCATCCACCACCTCCTTGAGGCTGCGTGAGGCCAGGCGGGAGAAGGGGCAGAGCAGTGGGAGCAGCCGGGAGCGGACCAGGAGCTTGGCCAGGAACCGCGGGAGCATCTTCAGGATGCCCAGGAGAACAATCCCGCGGCCAACGCCCTGCGGGGACAGCCTGGGGCTCACCCGGGGGCTCGGACGGGCCCCAAAGGTGCCCCAAAGCATTTCTTCCCCTTAAATTCACCGCTGGGCATCCTGGGGAGCTGAGGGCAAGGGGAGCTCAAAAAGCTTCCCTCGAAAACCTCCCTTGAGAAAACCCGCCCCCAAAAAAGCTCCCCCACGGAAACCCCTCCAGAAAGGTCCTCCCAAAAAACTCCCCCAAAAAGCTCCGCAGAAAAAAGGTTCCTCCAAAAAGCTTCCTTAAAGAACTCTGCCCAAAAATCTTCCCCGCGATGCTGCGTTTTTGAGGCAGGAAAGGGCGATTTTGGGTGTGTTTCCCAAGGCTCTTGGGGTGATGCCGTCATTCCCTGGGGGTGCCCGGTACGCAGGTGCCAGGGGGGTTCCCCTCTCTGTGTGACCCCCCCCAGATCCAAACTGCCCTGGTTTTATCCCACCCGGAGCCGCCTCTACCTTCACCAAGCGCTGGAACTCATCGATGGCCGCTGCCTCCCCGGGGAACTGCTCCTTCAGCCTCCGGAAATATTCCCTCTTCCCGGAGTGGATGTGGTAGGTCTTGCCAGCACCGCGGGGGTCCCCCAAAACCACGGCATCATAAATGGCCGGGAGCTGGGCCCACTCCAGCTGCCCATCCGTCAGCTGGTCCACCAGGAACCGCATCAGGGAGCCCTCCTGCATCTGCCCCACATAGTGGATCCCTAAAATAAACGGTTTTCCTTTGTTTTCCTCTTTTTTCCTTTATTTTCATCTTTTTCCCTTTATTTCCCCCTTTTTTTTTCTTTTATTTTCCCACCCCAGGACACACCAAACCCACCTCTCATTTATCCATCCCCACCCCATCAACTCGGTGTGGAAGGGAAAGGGAAAATCTGGGATACACCCATCTCCCACTTTGGGTACACAGTGTTCACCATTGCATTTTTAATTAGGAATTTGGGGGATTTTGTTACATTTTAGTATTTTTCCTGGGTTTTTTCCACCCTGGGATGTACAGGACCCTCCTCTTATTTTTCCACCCCCAGCCCAGCAGCTCCATATGGAAGGAAAAGGGAAAATCTGGGATATTCCTGCCTCCCAGCTGGGGTGAGTGGCACTGGCCATAATGTTTTCAGCTGGTAATTTTGGAATTTTGTTACACTTTGCTATTAATCTCTGCTGTAAATAATTAATCCCAGAGATTCGGGGACACGCAGAGCCGGACTTTGTCTTGCCACAAGAAGCTTGGACAGCAAGATGTGTCCTGAGGTGACATCCTCCGTGCTGGGAATCACACAGGGGCTGGATGTGGGGAGTCTGGGGGGTTTGGTATCCCACAGCCGGAGGATTTTGGGAAGAAGAGCAGGAAAATGGTTTGTCCAACGCGAGGTGTGTGCTGGGAGCCCCGGTCCTCACCCCAAGGGCTGCGATTCCCACCCCGAGTGCTTCCCGTGCCTCTCCCTTGGATCTCGGGGGGATTTGGGGTCCCAAACCGTACCAGTGTCGAACTCGAAGCCCTTCTCGGTGAAGGTGTGGCAGCAGCCCCCCAGCTTCCCGTGCTGCTCCAGCACCAGCACGCGCCAGCCGGCCTTGGCCAGCATTGCTGCGGCCGCCAGGCCGCCCACGCCGCTGCCCACCACGATGGCATCGAGCCCCGGAGGCACCTTCTCCGCCGAGAACACTGCGGGGAAACGGGGGCGTCACTGGGGGGGCTCCCCCGGCATGGGGGATCCCCGAAACCAGAGTGAGCAGGTGGCACTGTGGGGGCGATGCTGTGTGGGGGTCATCCTGACACTGGGGAGGTTATCCTGACACTGGGGGCGTCATCCTGACACTGGGGAGGACAATGCCACCCCGGGGAGGGGTAAATACTGCCCCGGGGGACCAGGACACCCCTGGGGGCGATGCCGCCCCGGGGGGATCGATGCCACCCCGGGGGCGGGGCGGTGCTGTCCCGGTGGATGACACCACCCTGGGGGCCAACGCTGTCCTGGGGGCGATGCCACCCTGGGGGGGGTCCCGATGCCCCCCGGGGGTCCCGTACCTGTCTTGACGACTGTCCTGCGCACAGCCTTGTCGGTGACGAGCGGCGCGGGCGGGCGGCGGCTGTCGCTGGCGAAGGGGTTGCGGCTGCCCGGGACCCGCGGGAGCAGCAGCGACAGCAGCGGGAGGAGAACGAGGAGCAGGAGGAGGAGGGGGCCGAGGAAGAGCAGCGCCTGCAGCCACATGGTGCTGCCGCCCGGCCCCGCGGAGCCGCGACAGCGGCGGGACCGGCGGGGACAGCGGGGACGGGGCCGGGGGGCGGCTCCGGCGCGGGGCGGGGGGACC
>VZTJ01002126.1:89589-101339 GCA_013397795.1 Orthonyx spaldingii | reverse complement strand
TGCCCCAGGCAGAACCAGCACAGCTGCCCAGTCTGCAGAGGATGTGAGGGGTCACCTGCCCAGCACCACTCTTCTTATTGAGATGTGGTGTTGAAGTTCCATTTAATGATCTCTGTCTTCTCAGCAGTTTTGCTGTGATTTATGTGGGCTTTGATGCCCTGTAGAATAACTTGGTGTGTCTCCTGTGAATCAGTGGGTTCACACTGGATGGCTGTGGGGATGCTGCTTCCTCCATAATGACATAATGTGGTCTTGTACTCTTGTTCAGAGGACTTGGCTTAAATTTTTTTAAGTATCTAAACCAGCTTTTTGAGTTGTTAGAGCATAACTGACCATGTAGAAGTTTGAAACAGCATTATCTTGTTCTGTAGATCAAAGCTGAAAATAGAAGATATAAAAGAAGCGAACAAGGCATTGCAGGTCAGTAGCATTTTGAGAAAAGAAACTTCTTTTTTAACTGTTCTTTTTGAAATCTTTTCTAAGCATGAGAAGACTTCTCTCCAACAGCAACTACTCCAGCAGTATCACATCCTCCAGCTGGAGAAGACCAGATTCCCTGTAACTCCCTGGAAAAGCCCCATTTGCTTTTGATTTTTGTTTGATGCACAGCAGTGCATTTTGGCATTTTTCTGGCAAAGGTACACACCCTCCTGTAATTTACAGAGTGTACCTGGGACAGAATGTGTAGCCAGCTGAGCTTAAACTGCAGAGTACTTCTCAGTGATCAATAAATATTTGATCATCCTAGGAAATAAGTGAACTTGTAGCACCAAAGCTGATAAAATGTGATGTGCAATGTCGACAGGTTTGGGACTTTCTTAGAGACAGCAGGGAGCATGTGAGAGCAGAGATTTTTTCTGCACATGTTTGATCATCTGGTGTCACCTGGCATTTTACTGCAGTCCAAGTAAAAGTGTCTGAAATGGTTGAGCAGATTCCTGGGTTTATTAAGTGGATTAAACAGAAGGAGATTGAGAGTTCTTGACACTCTCCTGTTTTTGTTTTTTTTTTGCTTCCCTGCGTCTTGAGGACTTCTCCCATGTGATGAGCAGGGACATTGGCTTCACTCTGAGACTTGGATGCTTTTCTGCTCTTCCAGCTCAGCCATTGCCCAGCTTTACCACCTCGAGCATGTTCTCTTTGCACCAAGGCTCTGTCGTGTCTCCTGAGGTTTTGCAGTGGTTGGGAGCAGTCCTGTGCTGCTTTAGAGGGTCTTTGTGACATGACACTGCTCTCAGGGCACTGAGCATTCAGGCAGTGAATGTTGTGCTCTTGATTTGTCTTGTCCCCTGGAGCCCAAGGTTTAACTTCATCAGATACATATAATTATGATAATTTTTTCTCCAGGGCCAGGTCTGGTTGAAGGACAAAGAGGCCACTCATTGCAAGCTATGTGAAAAAGAATTTTCCCTTTCCAAAAGGAAGGTAAAACTTTAACAAAATCTCTCGCAACTTGTTTACATGTATTATGTAATTATTATTTCAAGTGTTACATAATTATTAATTATCTTAGAGGTGTGGCATGAAATGTCAATGATCAGGTGAATGCAGAGTTCTTTTGAGATGTTTTTCTTGTTCTTTCATACGTACAATGCAGCTGGGCCCTAATTTCAAAAGAAACAGTGGCTTGGTGAAGTTCCACAAAGCAACTTAGTTGAAAATTATTCAACTACTTTGTGGAATCATTATCTCAAACTCTTATCAGCTCTGGCACTGTTAGAATTTGAAATGTGTAGAAGTCTTTTTGTGGCATTTTTTTATACAATAGAGTAAGGAAATATGAGTTTATTGTCATTTTAAAGTAAAATCTGACATTAATTTCCATGCTTTAATAATGTGTGCAGGGATTTTTCTTTATCTTTTTATGTTAAATCTCAATTAGCTACCTGACAGAAGCATGCATTGTTTTGGATATCATTGCTCATGCTGTATTTTTCTATAGCAGAATATATTCCTAATCCAGGATTTGAATGAAAGATTTGAAATCTTCAAAGCATACATATTTATATATGGTCCTAGACAGACCATCTGTCTGTCTGTCTGTGGTGCAATCCTAGACAAACATCACCTGTGTAGGATTGCATCACAGTTTGGGACGTAGATGAATTATCTTTTCAAAACTGACTCCATGCTCAGACCCCAGGAGTGAAAGGAATTACGTTTTGGATTGCTCTGTGTGTATTGTTTGTTGGTATCCAATTTTACCAAGTACATTTCCATTGTCAATTTGAATTTTTAATCTTCTGCCCATTATTTAGCATCACTGTAGGAACTGTGGGGAGATCTTCTGCAATGCCTGTTCTGACAATGAACTGCCTCTGCCCTCTTCACCAAAGCCCGTCCGGGTCTGTGATTCCTGCCATGCAATACTTATACAGAGGTGCTCTTCTAACGTGCCATAAGACATTTATTAATTCTGGTATTTAGCTCATCCTGTAAAAAAAACCCAACACCAACACCAGAATGTACAGCAGTATTTCCAAACTTTCAGGTAAGCAGTGTAGAGTTGCAGTTTCAAGGTACTGTGGACGAGTTGCTTCTCTGCTTCCTCTTGAAACAAATGGAGGAAATGGGACCCAAATGTAGAAAATGCACATATAAGAGGGAAAAAAACCCAGATGAATATGTTGGAAAAAACCCAGATGAATATGTTGGTCTACCAAATGGCTCAGCAGCTCTGTTGGGAGGAAGCAGGGCAGTTTATACAGGAGACTCAGTGTTAATGTGCATTGGATGAGTATGTGAGTTGTTAAGATGATGTGGAGAAAGGTGATACTCTTACAGGCTCATGTGCCACAAGCCCAACCTAATTCTGCCACTGAGAGTGCCTGTGATGGGCTGCTGTGAAGCAAAGCCATGCAGTAGCTGGTTTTAAACTGTACTGGAAACAAGTATGGCAATTACTGCAGTGGTCTGAGAAGTTAGTGCCAAATACCACGTATTCCTTTACTTCCTCTTCATTAGCAGGATTTGATACCTCCAAGAATATGGCACTGGCAGCTCTGTTCTGGGCAGTCACAGGAGTGAGGGGAGCTTCTGTCAGACAGGGAACAAACAGTGCCTCGGGGCACTTGCTGAAGCAAGGTGTGTTTTGCTGACTGATTTTTTCACATGAACTATTAATTGGATATATCTGTGTTTCCATTAAAAGAGAGCTGTTCATCACAGACCTCTTGTCTGACATTGTCTGTAACCTTGAACAAGTCTCTGCATTATTTTCATGCAAGTCATGCTCTCAAGCTTGTACGTGTAGTCACTGCATAGCTCTAGAAACCACCTAGAAAGACTGGGATTAACTACCAGGGACCACATCCTTTCTGTGTTGGACAGGAAGGTTTTTCCTGATTTTGTCACCGTCTTTCTCACATTTTCAGAGTTGGTTCCTAAACTTCATTTTCTTGCAGAGCACTTCTGAGCCCTTCCGAGTCTAACCACTCTTGTCACTGATGGTAACTTTTGCTGGAATGTAAAATCCTTGTTCTTTCCATAGGCAAATAGAAATAATATCCTTTGATAAATTGCCCTCACTTCCACCTCACTGCACTGCACCCTCTTCCCTTTAGCCCCTCCTGGGATGGGCTCCAGGCCTGGAACCTCCACACTCCAGAAGTACCATCCCTGTAGTTCCTTCAGCCGTGGGCTTGGAGTAGCACTGCTGGCAGCAAAAGGGTCTTTCAGTTGTCCTTGCACTTTGTTTAGCTTGGCTTTGTCTCTGAGGATAGGGATTTAGTGAATATCCTAAAAGCTAACATAGCTATTCTTTTTAACACCTCAATGTGATTGCTTATGTAACTTTTGTAAAGAAAAAATGTTTTTAAAATGACCTGATGTAACTTTTTGTAAAATACCACACAAATGCTTGTAAATCTGTAAATAACTTTTGGAAAAAAAATAAATTTAAGTGATCTGCAACTTAACTAAGAGAATAATGATACTTGATTTAAATTTGTGGTTCAGAGTATTTTATTTTGACTTGTCAAGTTGCTTAGAAAGCCGTTGCCTGTGCTGGGGAGGGGGTACCCTGCTAAGGACACAGTCAGGTACTGCTCGTGTGGTTTCTGAGAGTGTTTTCAGGTGGACTTCAGGTGGGGCAGCCATGGAGGCAGTGGGGTTTGATGTAGGATAAAGCTAATCTGTATTAGTAACTTGTCAAAAGGTGTGCAACTAAACAGAAATAATTTAAAATAGGCAATCTTTTAAAATAAGAATATAGTGCATTTCCATAACATGCAATAAAGTAATTGCTGTTACTTAACTGCCATCTTTTCCTCCCCTCTGTGCTGCTCCATTTGCATGGGAGAAGTGTGTAATTATTCAGATTGCTGTTCCTGACTGCAGGTAGGACTTCTGCCTAGAACAAAATGAATGCTGGATGTTCCACGTGGTTTCATTTCCCTTGGCATCAAACTACATACCCGGCCTTTTAAGGTTTTTGGACACCACTGTGACTAATGCTGCATCTTTGTCTGTCTGTAAAACCCTGCTCTTGATTCTAAACCCTTCTCACAGAGCACAGGAAGAGCTGTGCGGTACCCAGGAGAACCTGGAATGGTTCAGACAGGATCAGAGCAGCATTTTATGCCTCTTGAGAAATACTGGCGTCAACCCCGTGTTCCTCTACTCCTCCCCGCCCCGCTCAGGGGTGTCACTGCGGGTTTGCTCCGCCTGCCCGGGAGCCGAGGGAGGCCCGGCCCTTCCCGGGCGCTGCCCCGGCGGTGCTGGGCGGGAGCCGAGCGCTGCAGCTCCCCGGGACACGCGGCCGTGAAAGCGGCGCCGGCCTCACGGACCGGGCGAGCTCTGCTCACAGCTCTCAGGAGCGAGTTCTCGGCCATTTCAGCGAGCTGAAAGGCTCAGGGCTGGACGCTGCTCTCGTTACAGGGCGAAGGGACAGGACAGGCACAAGGACGCGCTGTCCTGCACAGTGGGAATGCGCTGGCTGGCACTGAAGTGCAGTGGGCTCTTTGCAGACTGCCTGGTTGTACAGAGCTCAAAGCACAACCCCACCCGGCTCGCAGAGGTGAGTGTTAGGCAGGTGGCAGGGCTCCTTCTCCTAAGATGGAGCCCCAGGTGTTCCCGAGCCAGGAAGCGCTGCAGAGCTGGCAGGGTTTTAGTTCTCTGCTGTGCCCACGGTAAAAACAGGCTTCCTTCAAGTACACCTTTGCTCCACCTTGCTGTAAGGTATTTTTCCTGCAACCGAATTAACTCTGATGCTACCACTGCCACTCGGGAAACACCTCAACTTTCCTGGCACCAGACCAAGAAGCCCCTGGTTCTTCCAAGCGACAATGGTTCAAATGGTTAAGAACTCATTTTCCCTCCCCTTCCTCACCACCACTGCTCCAAAGTTCCCTGTGCCAGTTACCCTTTCCAGCTCTTCCAGGCCCTTGGACACCCAAACACATCCGCTAGTGAAATAAACTCCATTCTCCTCTCTCCCACAAGAAGACATTTATTACAGATATAACACAGTACTAGCAAAACAGGTGACAGACTTGCAATACCCAAGATCACATTTGACATTTTAAGGGAGGCATTGAGGACAAAGCAGTTAATTTGGGAGATCACACTGGCTCAGAAGAATAAATACCTTTTTCCATTACACATCAGGTATGTTAAGTGTCTTCAAACAATAAGTTTCCTACATATCTTACATGTCACAAGTGCACAAGAAGTTTTATCAACGTGTTTGGGGTGTGTTCCTCAACAAGTATTGGGCCTATAGATATTTTTGAGATCTTGGCTTCTAATGAGCTCCTATGTAGAATGGCTTGGCAACCTTTGAAGAAATACAGACAACTCATCTCTGCAGTGAAAAAAAATGCTGAACCGTGTTTAAATACAATAAATTCATGAAGAAAAAGTAACTTGCTTCCAAATCCCTCACTTCCTAAAACCATGTTTGTGAAAAAATACTAAAAGCTTCAAATGAACGAGTATTTGACCCATGTCATGTTAGCTAAAAGCTGTGCTAAGTGTGGTAGTTTGAGTTGCAGGTTACATGTGTGAAATGCAGGCTCTAAAACACTACAGCAAAGCCTGGAAATAAATGTGGCTGTTGTGGAGGCAGAGAATGGGGTGCTGCTCATTTCCACAGGTGTGCATTTGCTGGGGGTGCTGGCAGCAGCAGCAAGGAAGCCAAAACAATGCCTTGGAGCCTCCACAGCCTGGTGCCGTGGTGCAATTATTACATACAACTTACCAAAAGGGTTCAGCAAAGTCATTACCAAATAAACTAACTTATTCATCTACCTTTCTCCCCTTAAACAAGTGAATGTTTAAATTTGTTCACTAGACCAAGATTACACAGAACTGAATCAGTGTTCATAGGAGTTACAGTACAACCACCTTTATGGAACCATAGTACAACATTTTAAACCGACTGTAGTCTTGAATATGTAATACATCCTTAGGAGTAACTAGTATAAAAAGTATCAACATCAGTGGTTTGAATATAAAAATTTATTTAAAGTCAGAGTATGCAACAAATAAAACCTACAGAAAACAGATTTTTCCATCACAATCTGTTGCTTACCAAATAATATTGTGAAAACACATTCCTTCAGTCATTATAAAGTTCTTAAAATACAAAAGAAATTAAATTTTGTAAGAAAGTCTAGTAGACCAGAGACTGTTTCTTGCAAGGTGTTTTGCAGAAGCAAGGCTATCCTTCAATACATCCCACGCCATCCTCCTCCACCCATACTGCCTTGCCCATAGTATCCTCCACTATTTCCACTGCCACGACCTGCAAACAATTGACACAAGGTCACGCATACATACCTTAAAAAAAGAAAAAATGGGATGGGTAATACAGAACTGGCTGAAGATGACAACTTACACTAACAATACTCAAGCACTACTGCTCTTAACCAGCATTTGCTGCAATAGTACCACGTGTAAAGCCCCCAGAGATTTACAGTTCCACAAAAACCACTGCCCTTCCTTCCCTTCCCCCAGCCCAAAGCCCACCACCCTTGTCCCCTACCTGTCAGAAGACAGACATTCACATTTTCCCCCCAAACATTTAGAAGAGAACTCGTACTTACTGTATCCGCCCAAGCCATCGGGAGTTCCGTATCCGCCGCTGTAATTGCTACCCATTCCCATTCTGCCAACGGAGCCGTAACCTTGATCTGCAAAGCCAGAAGTGCCCCATTACAAGCTTGGAACTCGTGAGATTTGGCAAAATATCAGCCAAGTGTGCAACTGATGCATACCCATTCCATCTCTGCCATAGCCTCCCATTCCAGAGCCACCTCCAGCAGTGGAATTCAGGAAGAGTTCAATATATCGATGCTCTGTAAGAAGCAAAAAGCCTCACTTTGTATTTTGTTTCCCAGACCAGAAGCAGAGATACAAAGCAACAAGTCCCCTCCCCCTTTTAAGTAGCAGACAGGCCACCAACAAGTGAGTCTGCAATGTGGTAAATGGAGGGATCTGCTGCTCGAAGCCCTGCTCGAGCCTGGCCAAGCAGCAGTGTCAGGGAACACGACACTCACGCATGTGATTCTTATCCTTGGACATGGCAGCTACTGCATCCTCATGTGTCACAAATTCCACATCTGCCTCTCCTGTAGCTCTTCCATCTGCTCCAATATCAATGTGAACTCTTATAGGGTTCAGTGGCGAGAAAAACTAAGGAAAGAACAAATTAAAAACCAAATTGCATTAATGCAGAATTCAAGCCAGGTACTTTTGGTCCATTCCCATGGTTAGTGGTGCACTGTATCAACTCAACGCCACCCTACCACATAAATTTAACTACTAATTTCTCAAATATTATAGTGGTTGACATCAGGTCAGCCTTGCAATCCATTATTACTACACAGCTTGGAGAAACGCAGCTACAGAGTTTAGAAGCTTTCTTTGAAAGCAAAGATACAAGCAACTCCTGCCTGCACACACTGCTTTGAGCAACACAGTCAAATGCGATGCCATCCTGGACAGGAAAATAATCAGATGGTTTTAATTTGGCTGTGCTTCTTCAGGTTTCTCAAAGCAAGGACACATTCATGGAATTCAAGAAAAGCTGCCTGACAATCAGACTCCTCTTCCTCACTGCTCCAGATCAAAGCCTGACTTTTGGCCCTTGCTGTCAGAGCCTTTACCCTAAATGAAACAATCAAACTGACACAAGAAAACACACCTTTACGTAAACCAACCCACCCACAAAAGAAAACAAACACAAGCTTAAGAATAGAGTTCTGCATCTATAATATATAGGTGCAACTGGCAAGAGAGCCTCTCTCCAAGGATGTGCTATGTTTAAACCAGGCCTTGTATCCCAAGAAAGCTTTTTCCCCTACAAACAGTGCATCTACACTGACACAAGAATGCATTCCCAAAATCCCGCAGATGTGCCTTTACCTGCCACCCTGATCTCTTATGACTAATGGGAGGGATACAATCCTCTCCAAGCCAACTACAGCCTTCCCACCCTGTCCCTCCTGGAATAGCCTCAGGTCAACAAATATGCAAACTAAGCAATTTAAGTTTCACGTCTTCTGTCATTTTCACAGAATCAGATAAGCTTAAACAAATTCTCCAGGCCTTAAAATGAGAATACTGATTGCAGCAAGTGTGGTCTCTGCAATACACCTTTTATGGAATCAAAAGAGCAGAGAGTGCAAGGATTAATGTTAAATATAGCCTTGCTGACTTCCCTGGTAATCCCACCTCAGACAGTAGCTTTATAAAAGCTCGTTAACTTTGTGCAACTCACACAAAGGGCCGTGACTTGAGTCAGCAGGTGTACCAGTGACTTGTTTGAGAACTCTCCCTCAGTTTGGACCAGGACAGATAGGGACATGCACACTGCTGGCATGAGGAAGCCCTTTTCCCCGTGGTACTTACGTTAGCAATATCGTTTTCCGTGGCTCGGAAAGGCAGCCCTCTCATGTGAACAAAATGACCGCCACCATGGAACCCCGACCCTGCATCTCCAGCTCCATAGCCATGTCCTCCCATGCCTATTGGAAAACCCAAACCAAAAAAACCCACACACCTCTAAGATCATGAAAAGCCAAAAGTCATCACTACCCTTTTTCTGAAAGCACTGAGTTATGCCACTGAGTGCATGGTGTTTACACTTCCCACCTATCAACCCAAACCTTAACCAGAAGCCCTCCTAAGCAACCTATTTACCTTTTCTTATGATTCCCCAATTCCCTCCCCTTTTTAAACAACCTTCTTTACAAAATAGCAGAATGAAACTATTACTTGTCTTGGAAATACTGTGTCTTGCAACTCAAGTAACAGGAAAACCTGTTCAGACAAGCTATTAATTTCTTTTACCTCTCCCATCCCTCATTCTGTCGTCATAGCCGTCGTTTCCATAGCCATAGTTATTATAGCCACCATAATCATCAAAGCCACCATATCCTGTGCCATGGAGAGAAAGAAAGGAACGATCACATTACTGCTCAGAATTCACAGAGCAATGCACACACAACACTCAATTTTGCAGTCTTTGGGCATCCAGCACTTTGCAGACAGCCTCTGCAGACTGTCAAACCTGGATTTCTGAACACAGTGCAGAAGTACATTTCTTTTTATACAACAGAGACTGAAACATGCAAATGGAGAGATCAGATTCTGCTGAAAATAGCTCCCTTATTATTTACATTCATCTTAAATACTAAACCACATGTTTTGATATATTACAGGTTTTTCTCACATAAATACATCAAACCTAATGGGCATTACAGCTACTGCCATTTCTTATTTCTTGACAAGTATGTCAGAAACATGGAACTGCCAAGAGAACCTGTGTTCATTAGATGAACATACCACCGTCATATCCACCACCTCCTCGACGCATTCTGTCATACATACTTCCACGCCCAGCTCCATAATAACCCCCTCTTCCTCCTAATGGTCTATCATATGGTCCAGGTCGCTGTTGTCCCATCATTCTTCTCGGCATGTCAGAGAATCCTCTGATTTCGCTCTTACTACTTTTGAAGATCTCAATATATCTAATAAAAAAGGATTTTCAAGGTACCAGTAAGAACACAGGCAGAAGCAGTCTGAATTTTACAAAAGGCCATACTACGTTTTCTAGAACTAAATGTGCAAGCCAATAGCAGTGACTAGAGATACCATACAACTTAAGTTTCTCCTCAAAACCGTAAGAATCTTAAGTGTATTTTAAAAACCCCACTTTACAGTGGCAAAAATTACTGTGTGAAAATTCTAGCTGTACAAATTAAGCTTAAAACATGTCTTTCCAGTATGAGAAACATACTGTTGAAAAACAATGTCTGGCCACAGCAACATTTATCACAAATTACCCTACACGAGAATGATTGAAACAATTTTCTGAGTTTAGCAAACTACCCAGTGCAATACTGTCTCCCCCACCCCCCAAATCTACTGTATTTCCCAAGTTAACTTAGGATTAGTTATAAAAATTCTTAAAAACAGCCAATTCCCCAATGGTCCCCAACCCCCCAAAAGCATTACTGACCCACAACCCCCAAAAAATAAAGATTTAACACCATCCCAAACTCTCCATCCCCACCTGTGCCCTATTCTTTCCTTGTGTTTCCCCAGAGCATTTTCTGCTATCTCCTTTGAAGCAAACTGCACGAAGGCCTCCCCTGTGCTTCTCCCCTGGTAGTCCAGCGTCAATGTTATCCCATTTGGCACGATTTCCAACCCTTTAACCCAAGGACAAATAACCCCGTCAAGGGGAACAGTGTTAAAGGCTGAAACATTCCCATCTGTAGCAAATACTTAAAGCATATCTAAACAACAACAACGAAAAAGAAAACCACCTCGCTTCCCCCATCACCCAACAATACAAGCCCATGATCTTTCATTAATCATTTACGGATTTAGCCGTACTTCTTTTCTGTTTAGACTATGCAAAAATACAACCACCGAGGTTACATGAAGAAAACATAGCTACCAATCAAGCAATTTAACTGATCCAAATGCTAACATTCAGGTTTCCCCAATATGTTCCCCACCTCGACAAAATTAGATACATTCTGTGTCCTACTACATCTATGGTTATCTGTGCTTCATTTACAGGGCATAATTCTTAATTAAGACAAACTAATTTAACACAATCCCTCCCCATCCACCCCATTAACAGCTATTAAACATGTACAAAACATTTTGTAAAAGATAGAAGACAACTCTAAAGAAATCCACTACACTTCGACTATACTGGAGGTACCTTGGAAAAACTGAACAATCTCTTCTTTGCTGCAACCAAATGGCAGGCCTCGGAGTCGTACCACTGTTCCGTCATTGGTTGTATCATTGGGCCCATTGTGTTTTCCACTCCAGTCCATCTTTTATTTAATTTAAATCCTAAAAAACCCCAACAAAACAGAAATAAAAAAACCTGAGATTCCGACCGTGCCTGAAGTCCCTCCCTTAAAAAGAAATCCGGTGGGTTTTGTTTACTTTGATAACTAGCATGATATGATGGATGATGAGCTTTATTTCTGTTCCGGATTTGAAACTGTGCATCTAAACCCATCCCAGTGAGATCTAAACTCCCCAAAAATGGGGGTTTAACCCACACCACTGGGGTGCTGCTGGGGAGCACCGCGTGGTCGGCGGGCAGCACGTGGGCAGGCACGGCACACAGAGCTCGCCATTTACTCGGAGCACATTTCACATCCGCTCCGTAAAGCTTTGTGGGTTTTGTTTTTTCGCCCGCTTTTTTTTTTTCTTAGAGCGTGACACTTGAGGAAGGGGTTGGAACCACAAGGCCTTCCTTTGTCTGCCCTCAG